>CM059875.1:40340177-40376603 GCA_030490815.1 Acer saccharum
CACACATGTAGAAAGAGAGATGATTTCATGGCCCACCGAATCACTGATTTGTAAAAGTGGCTAACAACGGGAACTAAAATGGGATGTTCTTCTGGTATACATTCTTTCCCGGTAGAGACTAAAATGGGATGTTCTGGTGTACGTTCTTTCACAACAGATACAGAGAATAATAGGGCAAATTACATAAACCTACCTTTATTATATACATAATTACAAATAAATCGGTGAAAAAAAATCATAATAACACTCACTACCCATGGACCCGTTGACTAACGGTTGATCACCGTTAGTCTATAACGGATAAGGGACAATGTCAGTTTTTCCCTTGCATATATAATGAATAAAAATATAAGAAATCAAATAATAATAATAATAATAATAATAAGGATAAAAATGCTTTTAGTCCCTCTAGGTTACCCTATTATACGTTTTGGTCCCCCTTGTTTCAGTATTGGCCCGTTTGATCCTTCTGTTACAGTTTCCGTTAAAAACAAACCATCTGACATGATCAAAAGACAAAATAACATTAATGCCCCTTAAAGTGTGACTTTTGGCGAATTGATTATTTTACCCTTCTTATAAATATTTAAATTTTAAAAAATAAAAAATAAAAAATTTGATTTGGTGGAGATCCAATCCACCAAATCCAAAAAAATTAAAAAAATTAAAAAAATTAAAAAATTCGATTTGGTGGAGATCTAGATTGGATCTCCACCGTTCATCTCATGAGATGATGATATGAATAGTGGAGATCCTGAAACAAATAATGGTGTGCTAATTATATCTAGGGGGGGGGGGGGGGGGGGGGGGGGGGGGGGGAGATGTGGGGGGGAATAGATTTTAATCAAGTTAATTACCATTTTTTTTTTTATTAGTCAATATTCAATAAAAACCCCTAACTAGTCAAAAATCAATCAACCTAATTCTAAGTGTGGAAAACAATAAATTGCCCGTTGATTGATTTACGTGAGAGTGAATAAAAACCCCTAACTAGTCAAAAATCAATCAACCTAATTATAAGTGCGGAAAACAATAAATTGCCCGTTGATTGATTCTCACTAAAGAGATCAACAACCTAAGTGAATATCATGATATTCAATTATGCAATTAATGCTAGGTTACACTAAATGCTTATCTAGGATGAAAGATGGCAATAATAACAATCCTAGATATCAATTTTGCTATATGACATGGCATATAACATAGTTATCAAGATTAAGCAATCTTAGGCAATAGCTATCAAAATACAATTCTCAATCAGTCAACACAATAATCTCAATCTTGTAAATAGAATTTAATCTAAAAGTATACAAGTGATAAAAGAGATTAATTGATAAGAAAGAACACTAAAAAGGATGAGTATAGTGTTCAACTTACCAAATCAAGTGTGTTGAAGAAGACCCATGTAAAAATGCATCCTATATGATCCTAGAGAATGATTGATGCACAAGGAAATGATCTGAGTGATCAAAGATGAGTTATTGAATGAATTACTCTCTTTGAAAATGCTTTCAACTGAAAATATGAATTTTTGAGTCATGCGGACGACCTAAAGAGAAAGCAATGTTTATATAGGTGTCCAAAATGAAGCAACACCGTTTTGACAAAACAGGGGAAAACCACTACGGGTACCGCTGCCAAAGCCAGAGTGGTATCCACAACAGTGGACAAAAATGTAATCATGTGTCAAAAGCGCTGTGCTGACCATTGTGGCTTCCATAGCGGTATGCTATGTTCGCAAACCGCTCTGCTACCGCTGCGGAAAACCACAGTGGTCAAGAGGGCGACTGAGACAAATATCTCACCGCTGTGGCTACTGCTGCGGAAGCCGACAGTGGTCGCCAGGGCCATGCAAGCCTTAGTGAAAAAATCTTGCATTCTTAAGCTACTAAATGGCATGGCAATAAACAAATGCATGAAGAGAGTTAAGAACATGAATGCACATATTATGAAACACACATCATACAAGGAGTATAGATATGTATGAGTTGTGTGTGTGTGCAACTACGATCTCTTCAATGCGAATAAGCACAAGTGTTTTACCTTTGAAGTGCTTATCATCTTGAGGTCTTGAGAGGGCCTTTGTTGAGCTTGATCATCAACAATTAAATGTCTAGGCTATCCCTACATTTCAAACCTCAATTGTGGTTTGTCATTGAAATAAGACAATCAAACTTGAGGAACTTACAGATCCAAAACGGATCTCCACCAAATCCAATTAACAAAATAAAAATAAAAATTAAACATCAAAAACACCATATCCAGATCACCCATCAGCAACAATACAGATTCAAACAACCCCCCACCCACCACCACCACCACCACCACCATTACCCAGAACCACCCATCACCATCTTCGTCACCACCACCACCGCCATCATCGTCACCATCACCATCACCATCACCCAGAACCACCCACCACCATCTTCGACACCACCAAACCACTAACTTACCAAAAACCACTAACCCAAATCTGGGTTGGGTTTGCCATCAATCTTCGTCTTCATTACAACTCACCAAAAATTGGTTGACTTCAATCTTCGCCTTCAATCTTTATTTAAAATTGGTTGACTCACCAAAAACCCCTAACCCAGATTTGGGTTGGGTTCGCCATCACCAACCAAACAACCCTCCTTCCTCGCTGTGGCTAGGTTGGGTTCGCCCTCACCACCACCTTCCTTTTCCTTTTGGCATGTGCCCTTCCTTCCTCTGATTTGGGTTGGTGGTGTATTTTTGGTTCTAGATTGATGGTTATTTTGGTTTTGGGTTTGAATGTTGATCGGGGTTTGGGGAGAGAGATAAGAGAAGAGATTAGGTTTGGGGAGAGAGAAGAGAGAATAGAAGTTTTTTTTTTTTTTTTTTTTTTTTTTAAATTTTAAATTTAATTAGTATATATATTTTTTAATTAGTTTTTATATATTTTTTATTTTTGAATTTAATTAGTTTTATTTGTTTGTTTGAGGAGAGAGAAGAGAGAAGAGAAGATATATATATTTTTAATTTTAGATTTAATTAGTTTAATATTTATTTATTTATTTAATTAGTTTTATATATTCTTTAATTTTGAATTTAATTAGTTGTATTTGTTTTTTCATTTTTTTATTTTATTAAATACAAAATTACCATGTTACTCTTCATCAGAAACCTTCTAGACGCTCTGAACGTTGTTTGACTATTTTGCCCTCATCCCATTAATGGAATTTATAAAAACCCAAACGGAATTGGACGGTAGGGACCTAACCAACCATTAATTTAAACTATGGGGACCTGCATGGCCAATCCTGAAACTAAGGGGACCAGAACGTATAATAGGGTAAACTAGAGGGACTAAAAACATTTTTACCCTAATAATAATAATAATAATAATAATCTCTCTGATTTATATCTTTTTATTGTTTAAAAGTATCTAAATTGAAAATAAAAAGATGAACAGACGAGATCTGATCTCCTCTAAAGTGGATGAAGGAGATTATATCTCATCCATCATTTATTTTTGTTAAAAAAAAGAAGATTTTTTTTTTTTTTTTTTTTAAATAAACAACTCTATCGTCGGAGAGACTACCGATAGTGGATCTCCTCCAACGTGGAGGAGGAGTGTCCTCCATAATGGAAGGAGCTACCCTTCACGTTGGAAGGAGCGGATTGTTCTTCCAATGGAGGAGCAATCTCCTCCTACACGGCAGCTCTGCTCCTCCACGTGCAGGTCTGCTCATGAAAGAGAATATCACTCATTCATTGAAGGACCTGGTCTTTCGATAAAGGAGCGACTTGCTCCTTCCATGAATGAGCCATCCACTCCTCCATCGATCAGATGGTGATTCCATCAAATCATATCATACGGGCCACATCTGATCTAATCAAATGGTTAAGAAATCTCTACCACTGGTCGATGGTGGAGATTTTCTCCACATTTTTTTTTTGAAAATAAATATTTTTTTGTAATTAGTTTAAAAGTAGTAAATAGTAGTTAAAATAAATAACTAAGGTCATTTTAGACATTTTGCTTGGATGATCTCGCCTTAATTGGACAACCACTTACTGATGATGAAATTGTTCATCATGTTCTATTTGGTTTGGGAGAGGACTACAAGCAGATTAATGCTGCCATTTGTGCTCGAGAGTCATCTATATCCTTTGAGGAACTACATGACAAGTTGGCTGATCATGAGACATACCTTAAATGTACAGAGACAAAGAAATAAAATACCATCATCACTGCTCAATACAGTCAACGCTCCTCCTACGGCAACAACAAAGCCAAATTCTCCAACAATAGTCGACAAAATCTGAATAACCGAAAGGGACTAGGTAACACTATTTGTTCTCCATCAAACAACAATAACAACCACAACTTCCAAAAACAAAACAATCATGGGCAACAATATTGGCGTCTTTAGTCTCACAATGGTCAACCTCGTCCCATATGCCAACTATGTGACAAAGTAGGCCATACTGCTAAGGTATGCAGATCTCGGAATCAATCATCATATGAACCGTATGCCAACTTTAATAACTTCTCCACTAATGAATCCAATAACTCAAACTGGGTTATGGACTCTGAGACTTCTTATCACATCACCTCGGACCTGCAAAATCTATCAATCCACTCGGAATATGGAGGTAACGATGGTATTTTGATAGGCAATGGCTCAATTATTCCAATCACTCACACTAGCTCTGCCTCTCGTATTACTCCTTAATCCACCTTTCAATTAAATAATGTTTTGTGTGCACCTACCATTCGAAAAAATTTGATATTTGTCTCACAATTTTGCAAAAAGAATAACACGTCAATTGAATTCTTTCTTTCTTTTTTTCTTGTCAAGGATCTGAACACATGGGCATGTCTCGCTCAAGGCCAGAATAATTGGAATATCTAAGTGGCCTAGCTCATTGTCTCCACACGCTCTTGTCACCACCAAAGTCTCATTAAGTCAATGGCATCGTCGTCTTAGCCATCCATCATCTAGGATACTAAATAAAATTATATTGCACCAGTGTCTTCCTATTTCACATACCAATCATTTGAATCACTGTAATTCGTGTCTTTGCAACAAGAGTCATCGTCTGCCTTTTGGTGTTTCTTTTATTACGAGTAATAAACCTCTTGAATTATTATATTTCGATGTTTGGGGTCTTGCCTCAATCACTGGTTTAGATAATTCTCGTTATTATGTTATTTTCGTTGATTATCACACAAAATGCACTTGGCTGTACACTCTCAAACTAAAATCTGAAGTTTCACAAATGTTTGCAAATTTCAAAAAGGTTGTGGAAAAATATTTTCAAAACTCAATTACCACCGTTTACACCGATGGACCGATGGTGGTGGTGAATACCAAGGTCGACATCCTATACTACTTCAACATGGCATTTAACATTTAATATCACCACCACATACACCCCAAATTGTCAGGACCTCTGAGCGCCGACATCGATACATTGTCGAAACAGGTCTTACCCTCTTACATCAAGCATCTCTTCCCTTGTCATTTTGGCCCCATGCCTTTCAAACGGCAACATATCTCATAAATCATCTTCCCACACCCATCCTTAATTATCAAACACCTTTTGAAAAACTATTTTTGGACCACACCAAATTATTTGAAATTGCGAACCTTCGGTTGCCTATGTTACTCGTGGCTTCGTCCTTATACGGCACATAAATTAGAGTCACGATCAAAACCTTGTATATTTTTGGGATATTCTACAACACATAATTCCTACAAATGCTATGATCCAAAAACAGGAAAACTTTATTTGTCTAGACATGTTAATTTTGTCGAAACATAATTTCCTTTCCAAAATTTGGAAACAAAATCTCCAAGAATCAATGAAGAAATTGTTCCAAATGGATGCAACTTGATGAACTTGGGCATTATGTTGTACCTTAGTCTGCTTTCTCCCCACTTCACGACATTCTTGGCTCAGCCCCCACAAAAAATTCTAAAGACACTTCCTTTTGTTCCAAGATTATCCTTTTTATCTTTTAACAATCCTATTCTAAAGACACTCCGTTTAAAAAATAAATTTCTAAAAACACTTTATTTTATGTTAATAAAAGTTAGGACCGACCATCGTAGCTTTTGGATTCATCCAAGGAGTAATCTTTTTTGAATTAAATTATTAAAAATATATATATATCTCTCCTAAACCATTAGATTAAATATTACATATTAAACACTCTCTCCTAAATTTTTTAATTATCATATTAAACTCTTTCTCCTCCAATACATATCTCTAATTTTCTTATCTCCATTCCTTCTCAAGCAAGACTAACAGTTAAAACTAAAAATAAAAAAATGAAAAAATAAAAATAAAAAACCTTACGAATAAACTTGATTTTTAGGAATCGTATATATGTATTTATTAAAAAAAAAAAAAAAAAAAACTCAAAAAACAAGTACCTTGTTTTTAATTCTTCCATCAGTCTTGGAAATTATGAGTTCAATCAAATCTAGTTGTAACAAATCAAGTTTTCATATATCTATTTTTTTTATAAAAAAATTGACTTTTTAATATATATATATATATATATATATATATATATTACTGTTTGTAAAAAACCAAAAATATTCATTTTTTTTTTCTTTAACTATTAATCGAGAAAATATAGAGATAGGATTTTTTTTTTTTTTTTTTTTTTAATATAAAAATGCATAGATAGTAATTAGGAGAGAGTGTTTAATATGGTAATAATAGATTTAGGAGAGAGAGTTTAATACGTAATATTTCATCTAATGATTTAGGAGAGAGAATTTCTTTTTTTAATAATTTAATTAGTTTTGAGTGTCTTTAGAATTTTTTTTGTCTTGATTAGTAATTTTAGTTCAGGTTAAAATTGTCGTTAATAAAAAATAATAATTGGAGTGTAAATAGATAATTTATGGATTGTAAGGAGAAACTCTCTTTCGAAAATATGTGAAGTTATATTAGGCCGGAAAAGAAATGATGTTGTTACAATGTTACCATGTTGTGACGTTCCAGAACATGTCGCCACCTCGGCACCAATGGGCATCCCCTGATAATTGAGCCGCCTGGTTTGCCCAAAATAGGGATAATTACCCTGGTGGTTATCAACTTATGTCACCATTATCAAAATAGCCACTAGATGGGGAAATAGATGGAAAATGGTCATTTTTGACAAACATTGTTACACTAATGGCCATTCCATCCAATTCCATCCAATTCCATCCATTTCCTTCCAATTTCATCAAATAAGTGGCATTTTGGTAAATATGAGGATGACATTAATTTATTTTAGATTTTTTTGGAAATCAATTTTTTCTTTTGTTTTTTGAAACAAATAATTATATTTAGTGTGTACATATATATATAGCATATCTCAAACATATATATATACATATATATTTCTTTTCAACTTATTTCAAATATATATTTTTAGAATTTTTAGATTTTGTAACCTTAATCTTTTCAAAAAAGAATATATATATATATATATCTTTTCAACTTATCTCAAATATGTTTTTTAGAATTTTTTGATTTTATAGCCTTAATCTTCTCAAAAAGAAATATATATATATATATATATTTCTTTTCAACTTATCTCAAATATATTTTTAGAATTTTTAGATTTTGTAGCCTTAATCTTCTCAAATATATATATATATATATATATATATATATATATATGTTTGAGATATGCTATACGTATATATACACTAAATATAATTATTTATTTCAAAAAACAAAAGAAAAAATTGATTTCCAAAAACCATCTAAAATAAATTAATGTCATCCCCTTATTTACTAAAATGTCATTCATTGGATGGAATTGGATAGAATGACCATTAGTGTAACAATGTTTGTCAAAAATGGCCATTTTTCATCTATTTCCCCATTTGGTGGCCATTTTGATAATGGTGGCAAAACTTGATGGCCACCTGAGTAATTACTCCCCAAAATATAACAGCAGCCACTCATGCTAAAGCCCAAGATGGTTGTGTTCTTTCATTTGTGAGTTCAGTTGTCACTCGCAATCCAGGCCCGCAAGAAACATCAATAAATTAAACCAATCTACATCGACCCACCCAATTTAAAATTCTTCTGATCACATGAATTGAAGACTATATAGTCTCACAATAAAAAAGAAATGTCAGCATCTTGTTTCACAAATGGAGACTCATTAAGCAACTCAACAAAGTTTCTAGAACATTTCATCAAAGTATAGCAAATCTTGTTTACTTCATTGTTAAGCTGATTGGTTCACAAAAGTTTTGATTTTGATGACTAAAACCGGTGAGTCGTGACTACTTTTCCCTCCAAAAACCATTTACATGATCAGAATGGCAAAATCTTTGGGGTGCAAATCTTTCTTAGAATCTTTCCCTTTTAAAAAAGTTGAAGAAAAATTAAAACCAAGAGCCTCTCCATGTTTGCTTTGCAAGGAAACTGCAGGGATCATATCTCCGAAGATTCAAGATATATTTGGGAATTGGAAGACAAACTACCCATCTACTACTACTCATTTGCTTCTCATTTACATGTATGTTGATTTCTTCTTCGTCTTTTTTGGTCAAATCTTAAATTTATTTTGCCTTTTACCTCTTGATAAGTTTGTAGAAAAGCTATGTTTGACAAAAGTAACAAGGTGTATGAGAAAATGCTTGAGAGAAAGAATAGCTCAAGCTTTGACAACAACGAACATGATGATTCTATTTCATTGATTGAATAAAATTACATTCTCCTGCTGCTCCCGTTGCTCTTCTAGCTCCTACTGTCACCTTTGAATTCATTGTTTGTACTGCTGCATTACAAGAGCTAACAGTTTGCTAGCATTCATTCTAGTACCTCTTCTATGCTCAAATTGAGAGTTGAGACTGAGTGAAACCATTCTCAATTGAGTAATATCTATTATATTTCATGCCCATTTGTTTACCTTGATTATCTTATTTATTTTATATTGATTTGTCTTGTTGCACATATGATTGATTTACTTGTAATATTACTTATCCTAGCAATCAATTATTTGTGTGTTGAAAGGAAATCTCTCAGATCGGAGAACAAAATGTTGATAAGGAGATGGTGGGCTTCGATTTAGTCAAGTCTTCACATAATAAGCAAAGAAAGTTGAGATCAGATGTTTGGTTGAAACTTGAAAGGCATAAAGATGAAAATGGGGAGGACCGGGCCAAATGTAATCTTTGTTGGAAGGACTTCGATGGTTCAATCAAGAATGGAACTGCACACCTCATAAATCATTTCATAAGCTGACAAAATAAGAGTAATGAAGCTGGAGCTAGTCAAGGTAAACCTGTAAGGTTGTTTTTTTAATTTTTTATAAAATTGTGAGCACAATCGGTCCCTGAATATTGAACTTCGTCTCTACTGTATTTGGAAGATGTCAAGTTGCCTTTATTTCAAGATTTGATATACAAGAATGGTTGATTTCTTGTAAGAGAAAAGAGAAAAGAGAAAAGATCAAATTAAACAAAATTGAAAGACGGCAATGATATAATAAAAGGCTACTTGAATCAGATATTTAGCAAACAAAAGCATTATCAGATGAATCAGTAATATAACAACTGATCATCCAATATTACACATTTTACTTAATTAAATAGCTTCACACACAAACCTAGAAAAGCACCTACTCATATGGGAAAGCTGCAGACAGGAACTCCTCATCCTCCATGAAAATCTGCAAATTCTTGGACTTCATAAGAAACCCGACAGCTTCTTCATTGAATTCCAGCAGGAAGGCCAACCTAATCAGCTCAGCTAGTGCATTTATATGATCTTCCATTTCCCATAACACTCCCTTGGATATGACTTCAGAAAAGTGTGTTGCATATTCAAGGAGGTTTTTGTGTCCATTAGACTTGTCCAACCTCTGTGTGAAAAGAATTGCATTCTCTCTATCCCAACGAATCATTTGGCTTATTCTCACATTCACAATTTCCCCTGAGGTCAGTGATAAACTATACCTTTCTTCAATTGGTTCTTCGGTCTCCTGTACTGAGAGATTCTGGAGGCACTTCACAGCTTCATATCTCTTTGCTGCTTCCATATTAAGAGCAGAATTGCAGAGAAAGCCAAGGATGAGCTTAGCCAACACTTTGTCAATATATATATCCCTTGGTTTCACCTGCTTGAATTCCACACCTTCTTCTAAGGGCAATTCTTGCTTCTCTACAGACTCAGAGATTGTGCGAACCCCAATTTTGCTAAATATTTCAAGCAACTTAGTCCGAGGCAAAGCAGGTAAGCTAGGCCGAGGATACCAAACAAATATTGAGCCACAAGAAGACTGTTCAAAAGCATCCTTTAGTTGCAGGTCATCAGCAATGAACACATCACGCCTGTCAAACAACAAAATCCCCTCCGAGCCTGAATCAACGGGCAGCTTCACCAAGCAGTCAGCAAGAAGTTCTTCGGTCTTCAAACTCCAGTGCCTCATAACACAAACCCAAAAGGCACAACACTCACCATTTGAAAGTTGAAGTCCTGAACTTTCCCAAACCTTCCAAAGCTTGCAAAAATCATCAACTGTAGGAATGGATTTAACACCAAAAGCACTGGCGAAGAATTCCAATAACTTCTGGTCGTAGTGTTTGTCTAATACATATAACTGTGAACTGAAAAGACCATCTTTATCATGTAAAACACATTCTGTAGGATTGACCCACTGTCCATTCTCAATACCATCCGGAATCCAAATCCTTCGGTCAGCTTCTGCATCAGCTTCCCACTTAATTTCGGCCAGGAAATTATATATCCTAGTTATGGTGACCAAGTCAGAGTGCAAATCAATGTGGCTAGCAATCAACGAACATCCTTTTCCAACATCAACAATTACTCCTATGGAGTTCAATTCTTTTCTGTAAGAATTGATTTCCAGAACCATAAAAGGTTTCATCAATGAAGGCCCATCAGTCAGCTTCAAATACCGTTTCCACTCTGCATCAAACAAGCAGCACTGGTCTGGACTCCTATAACCAGCACCAGCATTAGTCTTCAACCATTTTTGAGAAATCTTTTTCCAAAATGACTCAGGAAAAGAACACCCCTTCTTTTGCAATATCCGAATGCATTCTAGCAGTGATAGTACATTAACACGAGTGATTCTACTGGGATTCGAGGGAAAACAAAGACTATTGGCCACAAAATTCACACCGTCCTCCAATTTAATAACAACTCCCATTCTCTTCAACTCTTCTTCATATTCATGAATTGCCCGGCCATAGTGGGTGTCACCGTCATCAATAAAAGGAAGCACAGTAATTGGAGCGATAGATTCCCACTCTGGACCAAACAGAATGCATTCAGATGGAGATCGATGAGAACCAAGCCGTGTCCACAACCACTTCCCCTCACTGATGAATTCACTTAAGTCAGAAGGAAATCTGTGAGAAAAGTTCTTCAGCTGCCTGTAACACGAAAGAAAAGACAAGACATTATCTTTCGAAATGGATGATGTAGAAGTCCGCTGCTTAAAAGATCAGCAAATGCTTTGACAGCCTCCTCAAAATCAACCAACACCCCTAATTTCTTCAACTCCGCTTTATAGCACAAGATGGTGCTTCCATAAAAGTTTTGATCAAGGATGGGAATATCACTGAAAACCTGTAAAAGACAGCCCCATTCAGGATCAAACAAAAAACTTTCAACTGGACTCTTGAAACCAGAATCTGTCTTCAAGCATTTTAGATGTTGAAGTGCTTTAACAAACTTGTTAGCGGATTTTGGACAATAATGCATGCAAGCCAGCACTAAAAGAGTGGCATCGGAAGTGAGAGGACATGAGGGAGGCATTTTCAAGTGGTCAGCAACAAGCTGGTAATTGTCATTAAAGCCAACAACAACACCGAGCAACTGGAGTTCCGTCTTGAAATTAAGGATTTCGCCACCGTAGTGATCTTGATCGATGAAAGGAATGCTGCTGATTTGTGAGGCAACTTCCCATCCTGACAAAATAAAATGGATCCCACTGGAGACATGTAACCTTGTGAATGTGATGTCTTTAGCCATCTTTCATCTTTGATACTGTGAATGAAACTTTTCGGTGAAAGAAGACTTTCTCTTAAAAATTTAATTAAATTAAGTATTGAGAACAGGGTCCCTTTGGTTAGATTGGAAGATGCTGCCAAAGACATTAGACGCTTCCCGATGAATGAACACGCTTCTGCATATTCAAGCATTACTCCAATAGTTTTCAGCTCCTCCTCATACTCCGATATTCTTTCACCATAAAAACTCGGGTCCACCAGGGGAATGTCAACGAGCACTGATCCATTCTGTAGAATTTTTCCCAATGAATCATCAAGAAAATGACTCTGCCGGTGGCCTATATGAAGAGGAGCCATTCATTGTCACCCTTAGCCAACTACCTTCTTTGATACAATTAAGAAACCTTTGTGGGATGCCATTTTCCGAAAATCTTAACCTTCTAATCCAATCCAGGAGTAAAAATGCATTTTGCTCTGTGAGTGGGTAAGACAAAGCTGGAATCCCAGCATTGGGAGGAGTTATATATGGGATATCGGAAGCTTGAACATGAGACCTTAGGAACTGCAAGAGTTGTACCCCAGTTGTAGTTTGGCCAGCAAAATTGCCAGGATGCAAATAGTCTTTTCCTAGTTCAATATAGCCTTCATGTTTCCATGGATTTGAACCAATCAGTTCTACCCATCTGCTTCCATTTGCAGGTACAAGAACCTTATTCCTTCTTGTGTTCGACTGCCCGTAATTGTCAACAAGTGGCATTATCGAACAAAGAGAAGCAACCTCCTCTTCTGACAAATATCTCTTTGAATATGATTGGTACAAAAAGTGAGCATAGGCTACAACCAGCTTCGGATCATCATTTAATTTATTATTGAGAACAGCTGCATACTCACTAACTTTAACAATCACTTGAACCTTCATCCAATCCAGCAATGTTTCCTTCTTCGAACATGATCGAATGGCTATATGTGTGCTTCGTGGCATAAAGAAATAATTAGCGACACATCGGAATTCTCTATTCCAATCAATCAACCATGAATCATGATGCGAAAAGCACACTACCCTCTGATTGTTATCATTTATGCTGCACAAAGCCACCTTCCCATCAAGGTCCATGTATTTTATCAAAGGAATGTTCTTGATGTCGGTGCAGCTGAATTTGGATGACCAATTATCAGCTAGGAAAAGGAGAAGCTCCAAATAAACATCCTCGGATACTCCCATTATCAGATCAGAACACTGTATGCACCTTCCATACCAATTACTGCTGACTTGTCCCACACCCAAGAAGTTTAGTACCTGATCATACTCTGGCTTATCGAACGAGGAACTGAGAACATATATCCCATGATTTGACAGATCATCTAAGTTCACGCCTTGATCCTTTGCTTTCTCCAAAATATTCCAAAAAGCGGGCATTAGCCTCCCCACTTCACGGGGCTTGCGGAAGAACTTCTGCTTCAAGTAGGACTCACTAGGGATAATATCTTCTTCAACCAGCTTTGCTTTAATCTTCTCCCTGACAGCATTCAACTCTGGCAAGGGAAAGCTGGTGACCGGCAAGAAGCTAAACATCGGAGGCAAACTAGACACCGGAGCATCTCCTGTCAGTATCACCACGAAGTTAAAGCATTAACAAATGCATCAGGCACGCAGTCAAGAATCCCTTTGTTCCACTTATCATCAAAGTTTATGGTTTCCCTCGATGATGATAGAAGGAAATCTGCTTGCATAATGAAGGGAAAATTCGTCACCATTTCAGTAGGAAGAAATGCATAGATCCCAGGAGAAGTAGTCCCTCGCTGAAGACGCTCCCCGTAAGGAAATGCCAAAGTGATGAACCACTCATCTACTTCCATTCTTCTTTCCACTTTGTTTTTCTCATTAACAGGAAACTTTTGCTTCCACATATAATAGCTGCATTCTTTGTCAAACTTGTCACCCTGTGCAGCGAGATGGAGCGTAGAGGACTCTGCGTCAATGTTCTTACTTTTCACAAAGTTTGTCTCACTGGTTATAGCTATAGCACTGACAGTGTTGAGCTTGGGATTCTCGTTATGTTCTCTGACAGAGAGTCTCTTTATCTTGGTCAGGAATAAGAACTTCAGGTTGAACACTAGAGAGCTGCTGCTTGACAGCACTGACCTTGTCAGCCTTCAAAGGCAAGATCAGAGTTGTGGTTGGAAGAGTAGAACCAGAACCATAAATATGCTGAATTTCGGAGAGTTTTGGATTCTCCTCAACCCATTCAGGAACCACGTAACCAAGATTGCAGTGTGGACAGGGGTCTTCATCGAAACGAATCTGATAGCCATTACTGAAAATGTAAGGTCGAGTAGTGATCAAAAACACACTCTTGAACCCAATTCCTGCGTGTTACAAAAATAGAACATGTATTAGAAGTTAGAACTACGCATTGTACATACACAAAACTGAGAAGTCTTTTGTCGTCTGCAAAGAACATAGGATTGTGGGAAAAAAAAAAATTAACTGAATTGAAATTTCAAAATTAAAATGCAAAATAATTTTAAAGGCCACCAAAGCCTCCTCTTTCGCATTGCTAGATGTGCTCTATATTTCTGATTTTCTATAAAATTCAGAATATATTAAAATTTCAATAATATCTTTTATTTGTTTTAAAATTTCAATTTATATTAATATTTACTGTGGTAAATTTATATATATTTTATGAAAAAAAAAACAAACAAAAAAAACCTAAGATACTCTTGACCTTTACATTAACCTAATAAAATTCGGTACAAAGAATTATGTGATGATTTTTCAAAACTTATGGATCTCTAGAAGCACTTTTCTATGGTTTACCTTTAAAAAAAAAAAAAAAAAAAAAAAAAAAAAAAAAAAAAATACCATATGGTTTGCCGGTGATTTGATTCTATAATCTATCATTACTATCTCTAACGTTAAATTATGCATCTCGTGGAATGCATTGAAAACAATAGTCTAAGATTCTAAAATCAGGGTGGTATATATATATATATATATAAAGTTATATAACCAAATCTAATCTTATTTGAATATTAAACATTTTTTACATTTTTTACACAATAATATATAACTAGTACCACCGTCGGTATATAGAGCTCATTCAGCCTGACAATATCTCAAGTTTGAATCGCCATACCCGCAGATGGTATACCAAAGAAAAATGATAAAATTAGTTTTTGTAAGACAGTTAACATTCTTTTACTGATTTGTTTAGACTTTTAACATGATATTTAGGAATACATATAAATTGATGGAAAACCATCGTTCATCTAATATTGAATATTTGAATTTGTTCTTAAGCTTGCAAGATTTAAATTATTTTTTCTACCTTTTGAATTGTTAATCAATAATTTTCATACTCATGAATTAGTCTTGAACTATATACTTTACAAATTTTTAATAATCATGGCGATGTTGCAGCTTAAAATCCATCTCTTTACAAACCTATTAAATAACTCTTGTATATCTTGCAGAAACTTAGGATCATTTGTGAGCAGAAAAGAAACTATTTAATTATAATGAAATTAGTTTTGATTTTGGAAAATAAATTAGGTTTCGTAATATTGCAGATATTATTTAAATGGATCTATTATTTACTCAAAATGTTTTTAGTAATTAAAAGGCAAAAAAAAAAAAAAAAAAAAAACCTTTGTGTAGAGAGAGTTTTTTGTGTGCCTACCAAATAAAAACTCTAAAAAAAAAAAAAAAAAAAAACATATTTAGAATACGTTATCGAATAACCCATAATTACAGTAATTCACCCAATTTTAAAGTTTAAGAATATAACATTTACTCTTTATACATAAGAAAATATTAAAAGCAATTTAAAAGCTTTATTTTCAATCAAATAAAACTATATAAATAAATAAAAAGAAAAGAACAAAAAGTAGCAAAGGCCAAAACAACCACAAAAACACCACGAGCAAAAGCTCCAACAAGAAAAGTGGCGCGCAGGCCACACAAGAAATAAAAACAACAAGAAAAACAAAAAGACTCCCAACCCATGCAGTCAACTCAGATCACTGAGAACCTGCCTTAAAGAACCATTCCCAATCCCACGACAATTCCAATATATGACACTAATCATCAGAAACCCTCGAAAAAGCCCGGGACCCGGACTTATAAGAAGCTAGTCTGCGTGCAATCCTAGTGGACCTTCGAGTAATAGTAGTAGTATCATTTAACTCTTCTTCCTCAACCTGGTCAGCCCAGGAAGAATCATCAATGGGGCGAAGTTCATAGTGGGAATCAGACAACAGATGCTCAGGACCCTGAACCTGAACATCAGAGTCTACATCCAAGATAGGGGAACATGAAAATCCAAATCCATTCCTCAAAACAACCCTCTCAACCCTTTCAACCGAAGGAGAACTATACCCATCCTATCGTCCAACTCATCAACTGAAACCACTGAAGAAACAATGGGTTGAGCAAAAGAAACCAACGGATAAACAGAATCCCTATTAACCTTCGACCCCTGCCCGACCATCGAAGTAGCTGAAGAGATTGAAACAACAGCACCAGCTGAAACATCAAGAATCGAAGAAGGGCCCTCTGAAGAAACAGGCACTGCTCCCACTCTGGAGGAATGAACAGGGACACCAATAAGAGAATCCTCACTCCGCCCCACCAGTTGGGACTGACAGACCTGAGCAGCCACCATCGAAGTAGTATGAGCCACCAAAGAAGTTAAACATGACGAATCAACTAGACTAGCATAAGAATCATACCCAAATCGATCTGAACCGCTGAAGAATGCACAAACTGAATCCAAAGACCCTAAATCCTGTTGAATAGCGGCAAAGACATAGAAATTGAAACTTCTGCCTTAGGAAAAATCAGTTTAGGAGCATGTTTGTGAGGAACCTGAAACCCCTCAACTGTAACAACCGTGGCGGACCATCTCTAGCCGAAATCGGGCTTACTATAACTAACAGAATCCCCTTGTCAGACTTGTTCCAACGACAAACATTGGAAAATGCCAATAGAGGAACAAGTAGAACAGAAGCTGGGAGATTCTCATATTCCACCGAAATGAAAGAACTATGAGAATCATCCCTCTCAAGAAGCAAAGAAGACGAAGGCACAGTAGACACATCAATATCCACCAGAACACGCGCAAAATGTCCAAAATCACCCTCCACAGTAGCCCTGTCTAGCCGTAAAGGCACTCCAATCCCTCTAGCTAAATCAGAAATAATCTTCGGATGCCAATATTCCCATGACAGATCATAAAAACGGACCCAAACCTTAGCATTTGAAGACTTATGTAATGCCGGATTAAAATCCGACCTCCCAAGACTGAAGCCGTAAAACACCTGGTTTGAGATTAAGAGAACCCAAACTCCAAACCATATTCTTGTCAGCATCTGAATTCAACAGAATCTGAAAGTACCCCTTACCTAAAAAAATCAACCTCCAAACAGAGTTCACTTCCAATAGACTGCATCTTGGCTTTAAGATCAGCCAACTTCCAAGGATTCTCACCACTAGAAAGAGGACAACTCGACCAATGAGAGAAAACTTACAAACCTCAATCTAGACTTAAAGCAGAGGGATCCACCCCTGAACAGCCACATAACCACACCTTTTCGAAAGAATCGAAGGACTGGAAACATTATCCTCTTGATTTGGGCAGCCATAAAAAGATCCTCATGCCCCCATTCTTAGAGAGAACTGATGACACCGGTAAAGTCTCAACAGACAAGATTTGAAGAGACCTGCAAAGACTTACCACCCTGGACCATAGGTGCTGACTCTGAATGAACCTGTAACCGAATCAGGAACAATCACCGAAACCCCCCCTCAGGCGGAGGAGGAATCGGCCTACCAACCAAAGAACACATCTCACTAATGCGAGAGGAACACCCGAGAAGAAATTCACTTCACTCACCGTACTTAGACCAACCTACATTCAAGTGGAAGACACCGCCACCGGAGATGAAAGGGACAAAGCGGCCTCCATGCACATAGGATCCATAGAGCTTGATAAACTGTAGTGGAAATCTGTAGAGAAATCACTGTAGTAGACACTGTAGCATACTGTAGCAGTGAACGAGATTGTAGCGGAAACACTGTAGAAACGGCAGAACACTGTAACGGGGCCTGTAGCAGCACGGAAACACTGTAGCGGACACTATAGCAGTCTGTAGCAACGACGGAAACACTGTAGCGTTGACGGAACTGTACGGTGGCACTGTAGCAGTGACGGAATTACTGTAGCAAGCGGCGGAATTACTGTCAGCAACCATTATTCACTTTTTTTTTTTTTTTTTCCTAGGGTTCCCTCATGGCTCCCCCAATTTAAAAGCTTTATAATATTATTATTTTGTTTGGTTGATGTAAAACTATAGAAAACATCTGGAATTTAATCTCAACCTACTATCAACATCACTAGATTGTCTATAACTTACGACTTAAAGCTTTTGAATTTCTTTAAATATAAGTGAAAATTAAAATTATAAAACAGAAAATTGAAACAAAATTATCCAGGTACAAGAAACAGAAATGACATTGTTTCTGTAATTTCTGTAAATAATTAATCAAGAGACTAGAATTTGTAAGCAGAATTCACCATTGACAGAATTTGTATTCGTATTTAGGTTGATTACTCTTTAAAGTAACTTTCTTTACATCATCAATTCGATGTTCTTTAAAATAAATAATCATATAATGGTATTTTAGAAGTAATATTTATATGCCACACTATAGGATCTGTATACAGAAATAAATGATAGATACCAAAAAAAAAAAAAATAAAAAATCATTTTAGTACAATTGCACAAACATCCCCCGAGGTTTGATAAAATTGTATAAATATGACAGTTTGACCATATACACATAAACTTTCCTCAACATTTGAAAATTGTTGCACAAATCTCCCCTGCCGTTAGATGGATCCATTAGTCAACGGTTAAAGTGTAAAAAGTCTAAAATACCTTTTATTTTTATTTTAAATAAACTAAAAAATTAAAAAATAAGATAAAAATATATAAAAAATATATTTTAGATAACATGAATGTATCTTAAGTTTGAAACCTGAAAAAAAAAATTATCTTTACAAATAAAAAAAATAGTTTTTAAACATTTTAATAATTAATTTTAAATTTTAATTTATTTAAAAGTAAGGGGGAATTGCACAAACTATTATTTTTTTTTTTTGAAGATGATTTTTGTTTCCAGCTTTCTGATTTTAAGATACATTCATATTTTCTAAAATATTTTTTAAATATTTTTTTAATCTTATTTTTGAATTTTTTTTTGTTTAAAATAAAAATATAGGGTATTTTAGACTTTTCATATGTTTGACCATTGACTAACAGATGCATCTAATGATAGAGGATGTTTGTGCAACAATTTTCAAATGTTGAGGGAAGTTTGTGCGTATATGGTCAAAGCTGTCATATGTGTGCAATTTTATCAAATCTCGGGGGATGATTGTGCAATTCCCCCTTCATTTTATAACTTTTTATTAACTACGAATATGAACATAGTAACTTTCCTAATAAAGTAGATGCAGACAGAAACTTTTTCTACTGTTACCTTACCATCTTTAAAAATATTCTGGGAGAAAAAAAGAAAGTGATTTGAAAAGCATTTTTAGCAAATAAAATAAGTAGAGCTACGAAATGGAATACTGCAAATGGAGTTAGCAAATAAATAAGATGAAGAAGGTACCTTTCTCGCCAATATAGCCACGTTTTCTGTTGCCCTTCTTGGTGGACTTGGCAACACTGCAAATGGAGTTAATGTTGGAAGGAGAGAAGCCCTTCTCGTTGTTGAACATGAGAAGAGTGGCTTCGGCTCCCGTGCCTGTTATGTCACGCGATGTTATTACAAACTCCAGCGATGGATTTACACCCGACGGATACTCGTTGTCTTCTGCGTTCTGTCATATATATATATCAATCACACTTTGTTAAATAATGAACATATATAATAACTTCATATTATTATTATAAGAAGAAGAGACCTGAATGAGTTCCATGAGAAAATGAACATCCTTGGCGTAAAGTTCAGCGGAGAGCATTTTGGACAGTGAGGTGAATTCCTCCATTAGCGGATTCACTTCACCTCCGATGAAGAACTTCTTCCTCCTGATCTCCTCAATGTGCTCTTTCGGTGTCGCCATAACAAAATATCACCAAATAATCAAACTGTTGCTACTTGCTACTTGAACAAAACCAAAATATCTGTTCTTGAATGAAATGATGACTGATGAGAGCAGTAGAGAGAATACTTAATAGGAAGGAAAACTTGTAGGCGAAGAAAAGGAAAAGACGTTATACAGTAAACTGAGAGAGTCTCGGAAGCTCACCTGACCTGGAGTCAAGTCGTCGTCCTTTCTGGCCTTTTCTTTTTCCCAACTTGTTTACTTGTCAGTTGTTAGTTGTTACCGACTCATTACTTTCATTAATTCTAATGCTAGACAGTCTTTCTCCGTGGAGTCAAGTCGTCGTCCTTTGTCAGTTTGTCTGGCCTTTTGCCCTTCTTTTCCCACCGACTGATTAGGCTCATTAATAAACTGGTAATCAAACATTGATATTAATTAAGTTATAGCAAAAAAGAAAGGATTTCAAGAATATGATAACCAATAACTTTTACATGACCATCTAGATGATCATAATTATATGATTTACTCAAAAGGCAACTCAAATGATATGGCAAATGATTTGTTATTATCATGTTATTTACCACATCATTCAATAATGTATTTGGTGATGACAACTCACTCGTCACATCATTTGAGTTGAATTTTATGTTTTTTTTTTTTTTTTTTTTTTTGGTAGTATAGTATTATTCTAATTAAATTAGGAGAAAGTATCGGTATATTAATATATAATTTGAACAAATTACACTCAACCTTCCTGAGGTTTGACTAGATAAAACCGAAATAACTTATTGAAAAACTCACAATTTTGACCATTAAAAGTTATAGTTGACCTTCCAAAAATAGTTAAAAGACCAAATTCCCCCTAATCAATTATATATATATATATATATATATATATATAGTCTTTATTGTCAGTTCTCTCTAATAAAAATTGTATGAAGAATGTGGACAATAGATTATAGAGAAATTTTGACAAATGTATACACTTTGAGTCAAAGTATGTAAATTTAATGGTCTACATTCATCGTCCTGATATATTTTATATCAAAACGAACTGACAATAAAAAAACTATATAAATATATGTATATATATATATCTATATTTACAGACGTAGATGATCTCCACAGTCCATTTTGAAATAGAGATGAATGGTGGAGCCGTGGAGATTCTTTCACTAAAATAATTGATAAATAAATTAGGAGAAAGTATAGGCATATTAATAATACATTTCCACACACACACACAAAATAAAGAAAAAAAACCTTGAATTATTGTATATATATATATATCTTATTTATTTATAATACTATCATTAATATTACCGTTTTTTTTTTGAAATATTATATAAATTATTATTATTATTATTATTATTATTATTATTATTTTGTGTGGGGGGGTGGGTGGTGGTGGTGGTAAGGGGTTAGGGGATTCGAACCATGACAAATATTACCGACACTTAGATATGTGAACCAACATAATTTCTATTATAACTTAAGAAATAATTTTGCTGATTTGAAGAAGAAACAATAAAAAAAAAAAATGGATAATTATGTTTCAAACTAATTTAAATTAATAAATCGTTTTACATAGATGAACTCTTAAATGAAAATTTTTCATTTATCAAAAGACTAACTAACAAGAGATAAAGCTATAAAGGATGCATGCATGATTAATTTTTATATGAAAAACAATTTTTCTTTCCCTTAATTTAATCTCATTTCCAGCATTAATATCATTAGGGTTTTGTATTGGAGCTTGATAGAGATTGAAAACCCTTTCGGTTTAGTTACTATCCATCTTACATTAAAATAGGGAGCGAGAGAATGGAGTTCTTGGCTGCTCCACCTTTACAATAAAAACAAATACTAATTTTTCTTGAATAATTTATGTATTCAATCAATTACTAATTAACAAGGTTTTGCATGTCGAATACTCGAATAACCTATCAAGCTAGTAAAAAATATCATGGCTAAGAAGTTTTTTCATCGACATGATTATTGTAAACCATCTCCAAGAACTCTTTGACAGCTTTTTCATCACGGCTTCACTGATCATTCTTGTTGTAGAGTACTTTTGTTTTGATTTTTCTCTATTGGGGAGCACGAAGATGTTTGGGACCACTTTGTTGGCATTCCTCTATCCTCCTTCGAACCAAGGGCGGAGGCATTTGATAAGTAGCCTGCTCTGTAGCCCAGGCTAACTTTTTTGAAATTTTTTTGAAGTTAATACATATATAATTACATTTACTTCACTTATATTAGAGTGTAATAATTATTTACTACTATATATTAGATTCTTACGAATACCCTTACTTTACAATTCTATTTACCAAACTAACCTAACTAAACACAAAAAGTAAAACACATCAGAATATCGGACACAAACAAAATACAACTTCTAAAAGCTAAACACATTCCAAGCACAAAGTTTCACCTCTCTTAAAATTTCTTGCAAATTGCAAGGTTGTCTATATGGAAAAAGATTACGGATGCCATTGACTTATATTCCATATATAGATGAGTCCGAGACTATATTTGAATTGCATGTTTGTTTTTTATCATTATCTTTTCAAAAGTTATGTATTTTGTTTAGAATATGAATTTTAAGGAGTAAGGTTCATTATGTCCCCTCTTATCTAAGTATATATTTAATTTTCAATTAATATAATTTTCTCGTATCGTCAATGTTCTTTTTTTTTTTTTTTTTTTTTTTTTTTTTTTTTTTTTTTTTTTATTTTTTTTTTTAATGAGTATCCCACCCTACCATAACATCCTGACTTTGCCCCTGCTTCGAATTAACCCTTCCCAATATTGATTTTTTGTTTTTTTTTTTTTTCGAAAATACCAGGTTGTAATACAAGCACCCATCACAACATAGAAGCAACATAGGCTGGATTAGCACCAAGCCAAACAACCTCCTCACCGGAGGAAAAGGCCACAAAAGCTAGAGTATGTGCCACCAAGTTTGTAGCTCTAGGAATGGCAAGACAGTTAACAACTCCAACTTCTGCAAGTAAGGCCTTGATATTGTCGATGATCGGACCCACAACATTGTTTAGCAATTTCTTACTTAGGATCCCAGACACCACATTCACAGCGTCCCTTTCCACCCAGGAAACTTTCAACTGGAACCTCTTGGCAAGACAAAGGCTTTCCCTAACAGCAAGAAATTCACCAATTTCTATAGAAAAATTACCAACTAGGGGTTTTGCCAAAGCCACAACCACCTTACCAGAGGAATCTCGAATAATAGCCCCTAGTCCTATGTGAGGAGAGCCATCCTTGACAGCCGCATTAGAATTGAGCTTAAGAGTTCTAGATGGAGGGGGTAACCAAGCAACCTCTGCATCAAACTGACCTAAAGAGACATTTCTAGAAGCAATGTTGGAAGTGCTTTGAAATTCTTTAAGCAAATTGAAAACCCAATTAAGTAATACCAAAGGAGGCTTAACTTTCTTGTTGTGAATAAAATAATTTCTACAGGACCTAATACCCCAAGCCATCATACACCAGGACTCCATCTCATCTCTTTGCAGCTTATCAAATCCAAAAGGTAATATCAATACATGGCATTCCACAAAAAAAATTCATAAGACCCTAAAATACAGTATGTGAATAGACCTCTTTTGCTTTAGAGCACCAGAAAAGGACATGAGTAGAATCCTCAGCAGCTAAACCACATCTTTTATAAACAGGAAGAGTGACGATCTTACAATTGTACAGATTCATAAGAGAAGGAAGCGCCTCATTGTACATCTTCCAAATAAAAATTTTGATCTTAGGTGGGAGAGAAAGGTTCCATAGACCCAACCACCGCTTCGAAGAATAAGAAGAAGGAGAACTAAGCTCACGAGTCTTAAAGTTCAAGGCCAATCGATAGCCACTTTAGCACTATAATACTTGATTTATCAAAATGCCAAAACAGGGAGTCTTTCTCACCTCTTAAGCTCAAATGAATGCTTAAAATAGCCTCATGATCAATACCAAGGAACAAATGAATAATAATATCCAGATTCCAAGAACGAGGAGAATGTTGTAAGAAAAAATTGCACACACAATCTAAACACACAGATAATATGAAAGCAATAAGAAGAAAAAGACGACACCAAAGATTTTACGTGGTTCAGCAATTTGCCTACGTCCACGGAGCTCACCGCACTCAATCCACTATTTTCAGAGTTGATTACAATCTCTCTGTCTCTCTCTCTGTCTCTATACAATTTGCTATCTATCTCTCTAGCAATTTTTCTCACACTCGGTGATTTTAACACACACATCAGAGTACACATAATGGTGGTATTTATATGGGAGCACTAGGGTTGGCCAAATCCTAATTGGGATATATTTCCTTTTCTTATATGTGCAAGTCTTCATCACACGCAGATTTATGTGACCGATGTCGGTACCACAACGCTCTTCACAGCGGTACCTACTGTGACAACACCGCTGTCAAACTGCTGCCGAGAAATTAGCAGCGCAAAACACTGGTTAAACCGTTGCCTTGCCGCTGCCACAACCCACAGCGCTGCTCAATAAATTGCAAACCGCTGCATATCACGCTGCATAAAGACACAGCGTTGCAACAATTCAATTTGCTTTGCTTTTTGTTGACTTTGCACTGCACACTTCACCAAACCTTTAAATAAAACAAAACTTTGCCTTTATCAATTTATTACACAAAATAACAAAAGGCCACCTAACTTGCTTATATATTAGTTTGGCCACTTTGACTTGAAAGTCTTCACACAATAATCCCAACAATCTCCCACTTGAAGACTGAAACTCAATAGACGTTCTCCATCCTTCCTCGATGACTTAGTGGATAAATAACTATGCGTTCATCCCCCACGTCTTCACTCTTGAAGACCCACTGAAGCTGCGCACAGCTCCAATTTCTTAGTAATGACTGGCTTGGTTAACATGTCAACCAGATTCTTACTACCTGCAATCTTCACTAACTTCAACACACCTTCTTCGATTAACGATCGAATGAAATGGTAGCGTAGGTCTATATGCTTGGTCCTAGAATGGAACGTCGAATTCTTGGCCAAGTGTATTGCACTCTGACTGTCACTGTGCAACACATTCATCACTTGATTGAATCCCAACTCAGCTAACAAACCTTGTAACCATATCAGCTCCTTGCTTGATTCTGTCACAGCCACATACTCTACTTCAGTTGTAGAAATTGTCACTATCTTCTGCAACTGGGACATCCAACTAATGGCAGTACTAGCCATTGTGAACACATATCCGGTGGTACTTCTCCTATGGTCCACCTCCCCAGTAAAATCTGAATCCACATAACCTTCCAACTTGAGTTCATCTCTTCTGAAGGTTAGACATCTCTCTGTCGTATCCCGCAGGTATCTTAGGATCCACTTCACGGCCTCCCAGTGAGGCTTGCCTGGATTTGACATATATCGGCTCACAACTCCCACTGCATGGGAAATATCTGGTCTTGTGCAAGTCATGGCATACATTAGGCTTCCAATGGCTGAAGCATAAGGAACTTTAGCCATGAAGTCCTTCTCCTCTTCCGTCTTCGAACTTTGTTCCTTGGACAACCTGAAATGACTAGCCAAAGGTGTTCTTACCGATTTTGCATCACCCATGTTAAATCTCTACAACACCTTCCGAACGTACTGCTTGTGAAAGCTTCAATGTACCTTCTTGTTCGTTTATGCTGATTCTCATTCCAAGTATCTGCTTTGCTGCACCTAAATCCTTCATCTCGAACCCACTTGAGAGTTGCTTCTTCAAATTGTTAATCTCTTCTAAATCTGCACCAGCTACTAACATGTCGTCAACATAAAGTAGAAGAATAATAAAACTTGACTTAACCTTTTTGAAGTAACAGCAATGGTCAGCATTGCATCTCAAATATCCATTGCCTTGCAAAAACCCATCAAACTTCTTGTACCACTATCGGGGAGCTTGTTTTAAACCATACAAGCTCTTTGTTAACCTACACACCAACTCTTCCTTACCATCTTTTGCAAACCCCTCTGGTTGCTGCATGTATATCTCTTCCTCTAAATCTCCATGAAGAAAAGTAGTCTTCACATCTAACTGCTCAAGATATAATCCCTTTGCTGCGACAATACTCAACACTAACCGGATGGTAGTTAGTTTAACAACAGGAGAAAATATTTCAGAGTAGTCAATACCTTATATTTGTTGGAAGCCTTTGACCACTAGTCGTGCCTTGTATCTCTTGGAACCATCATGTTCCTCTTTGATCTGAAACACCCACTTATTCTGTATGGCTTTCTTTCCTTCAGGCAACTTGGCTAATTCCCAAGTTTGATTAGAAATCAACGATTTCATCTCATCCTTCATTGCAAGCTCCCACTTGCTCGCATCTTTTCCCTGATATGCCTCATCATAGCACTCAGGTTCCCCTGCATCTGTCAACAACATGTATTGCAAGTACTTCCTATTTGGTATAGGAGTTCGAGTTGATCTTCTCACTGCACTCTGAGCCTGTGTCGCTGGAATGTCTCTATGTGGGATATGATCTATAACCTGGAGCGACACACCTTGTTCTTCATCTTTCTGATTAACTGGTTCTACGACCTTGTTCTCTGACACGTCATTCGACCCAAAGTACTCTGGCTCTTCTGGCTCAGACACCTGTGTGTTTATGTCTTTGTACATAACCTTTTCATTGAAGACAACATCTCTACTTCTGATCATCTTGCAGTTTTGGTCATCCCACAGCTTGTAACCAAATTCATCTTCTCCATAGCCCACCAAAGTACACTTCACTGACTTGGCGTATAGCTTATTCCTCGCATGATCACCTATATGTACATAAGAAACACACCCAAACACTTTAAGATGAGAAAGTTTTACCTCTTTCCCAATCAAGATCTCTTCTGGTATAGTGAGGTCCAAAGGCTTTGATGGTCCTCTGTTGATCAAATACGCTGCTGTATTGACTGCTTCCGCCCAGAACTGTTTTGGCAACCCAGAATGTAACCTCATGCTTCTGACTCTCTCAGTCAATGTCCTGTTCATACGTTATGCTATCCCATTCTGCTGTGGGGTTCCAGGAACCGTTTTACTGAGCTTTATCCAGCTCAGATAGCAAAACCTCTTGAACTCATTGTCTTCATACTCTCCACCATTGTCTGAATGCAGCTTTTTGATCTTTAACCCTGTCTCATTCTCAACCCTAGCTTTCCATCTCTTGAAAGCATCAAACACCTCAGACTTGTGTTTCAGGAAATAAACCTATACCTTCCTAGAGTGGTCGTCAATAAATGTGATGAAATACTGTTTACCTTCAGTTGACGAGACTGAAGCTGGACCCTAAACATCGGTGTGCACTAGTTCCAGCTTCTCCTTTACCGGTACCCTTCCGGTCTTCTTAAAGCTCACTCTCTTCTGTTTTCCCAACATGCAGCTCTCACGGAAATCAACCTTAACACTCTTCAAA
Organism: Acer saccharum; assembly: GCA_030490815.1. NCBI lineage: Eukaryota > Viridiplantae > Streptophyta > Magnoliopsida > Sapindales > Sapindaceae > Acer > Acer saccharum. The sequence continues at coordinate 40,367,708 of CM059875.1, forward strand.
TCTGGCAACTTACCTTTCGAATGTAGACACTTCAACCCCTGATTACTCATGTGCCCAAACCTCTGGTGCCACAAGTTCGGATCATCTTTTCCTTCTGCCATAGCGATTGAACCACAACCATCCGTAGTTGTGTAAAGTGACCCATTCTTATTTCCTCGGGCGATTGTCATAATACCCTTCAAAATCTTCCCCTTATCATCTGTGAAAGTCGTCACGTAACCCTCTGACGCTAGTTGCCCAATAGAAATCAAATTCTTCCTCAAATCTGGTATGTGCCTCACGTTGTTAAGATTCCAAACTGACCCTTTCAGCTAGACCTGGCACGGTTCCGATTGGAACCGTCGGAATCGATCGGAACCGAAACCGAAAAAACCAGAACCGAAACCGAATTTTCAGTTCCGATTCAAGAATCGAAACCTGAACCGGAGGAGTCGGTTCCGGTTCCGATTCCGGTTCGGTTCAAACTGCCGGTTCACACAATATATATATATTGTTTTCTATAAATACCACCCCACCCCCCCCCCCCCCCCCCCCCACCCTTTCATTTTTCCTCTCACCAATTTTTTCTCAATTCTCTAATTCTAATTTCTCTCCAACACTCTCAAGTCTCCAAGTTTTCAAGTTTTTAATATTTATTTCATTTTGTAATTGTTTTGAAGACAGTATTCAGCTTTGGTAAACAATGAGTATTGAACGGAATAGAGAACACAAAGTGTCAAACTCTTACTAGAAAAATTACCGTTGACAACGAGAGAATAGAAAAAATTTGCCTCAAAAAAAAAAATTTGCGGTAAAAATATTTGTATATATGCCTTAAACTTTGAAAGGCCATAACTTTGTGCTCGGATGTCCGAATTGGGTGATTTTTTTTTTTGAAATCGCATAGAATGATGCAAGGAATCCAATGGGAGCAGGACCAAAGGGCTTGTGCCCACTTTTCCGGCCCCAAAAACCCCTTTTTTCATAAAAAAAAAGTGTTTTTAAGTGTCGTGTCCATTTCGAATCTCATTTAAACCTAGTAAGAAACCTTTTCCTCTCGATCCGACACCACACCTGTGCCCGTCTTAGTCCGGAGAATTACTTTAAAGTCAGGCCTCGTGTAAATGGACACGTTTTAAAATAAATCTTTATACTACTTATAGTTTTTGTTTCAATTATTATACTAGAATTGAATGTGGTTTCATTGGTTAGGGTGTTATCATTTTTCTTTTGCAACCATGGTTCAAGCATCCATAAGAACCATAAATTGTCATTTGTAATTTTATTTTATAATTTAATTTAATTTTGTAATTTGTCATTTATATATTTTATTTTATTAAAGAAGTCTTTTTTTGTTTGTAAGAGAAAAAAAAAAAAAAGGTTCAAAACCGCCGGTTCCAATGGAACCGGAACCGGAACCGGCATATAGCGGTTCCGATTTCGGTTTCGGTTCCATCAAACCGTGGAACCGAAACCGGACCGGAACCGTGTCACCACTACTTTCAGCTGAATCTTCACATCTCCCTTCCCGGTAATGTTGCATGCTTGATCGTCATCAAGATACACCTTACCCAAATTTCCAGAGACATAATTCTCGAACAACTCCCTGTGAGGTGTGGCATGAAATGACGCTCCTGAATCCAGAACCCAAGACTTCGTCTTACTTTCCAATGAGCATATGAGGCAGTCATCTGACTCCTCCGACACACAGTTCGCACTGCCTTTGCCCTTATCTTTCTTCTCAGATCTGCACTCATACGAGAAGTGGCCTTTCTTACCACAGTTCCAGCACTCTACATCTTTCTTGTTTCGTTGCTGATTTCCCGAAAGTTGACCTGATACCTGGATTTAGACTTACCTCTTGACTTTGATCTTCCTCGTTGATTCATGTTCCGATTTCTGTTTCTGCTTTCTCTACCTTCCATATTCAATGCTGAAGATGTAGACGCTCCAAATCCCTCTTCACGCATCCTGATTTCTTCAGTCATGATCATGTTCACAACCTGTGAGAAATCCAATTTTTCTTTCCCGAACGAGTTGGCAATTGACTGACATGTCATCTTCCAACTTTCTGGCAATTGGGTGAGCATAAACACCGCCAAGAATTCTTCATTGAAACCCATAGACATAGAAGTTAACTCATCTTTCACTTCGTTGAATGATTTAAATACTCTCTGAAACCTTGACCTTCCGTCATTTTTAGATTTGATAACTTTTGACAAGATGGACCTTCCTTACTGTTGAAGGCTGTTCATACAGGTTTGATAAAGTCTTCATCAGATCTCTGGCAGTTAGCTGATCCTTTACGTTAAAAGCGACCTGCTTCGTCAAACTAAGACGAATTGCTCCCAATGCTTTCCTATCTAGGAGTTCGAGATCCTCTTCATCCATGTTATTCGGCTTCCACTTCTTTGACCATTGTTCATCGGTCATAGTTGCCGGCTTCTTTTTTATCGGCCAATGCAAGTCCTTCTGGTACAGATAATCCTTCATCTGCATCTTTCAGAAACTAAAATTCATCCCATCGAATTTCTCAATCTTATGAGAATCCTTCTCCGATCCCATCTCCGCGATAAAATCGTTGACCTCTAGAAAAACTAGATTTGTGTGAAAAATAACCCGCCCCAACCAGGCTCTAATACCAATTGTTGTAAGAAAAAATCGCACACACAAATCTAAATACACAGATAATATGAAAGCAATAAGAAGAAAAAGACGACACCAAAGATTTTACGTGGTTCAGCAATTTGCCTACGTCCACGGAGTGCACCGCACTCAATCCACTACTTTCAGAGTTGATTACAATCTCTCGGTCTCTCTCTCAGTCTCTATACAATTTGCTCTCTATCTCTCTAGTAATTTTTCTCACACTCGGTGATTTTAACACACACATCAGAGTACACATAATGGTGGTATTTATATGGGAGCACTAGGGTTGGCCAAATCCTAATTAGGATATATTTCCTTTTCTTCTATGTGCAAGTCTTCATCACACGTAGATTTATGTGACCGCTGTCGGTACCACAGTGCTCTTCACAGCGGTACCTACTGTGACAACACCGCTGTCAAACTGCTGCCGAGAAATTAACAGCGCAAAACACTGGTCAGACCGCTGCCTTACCGCTGCCACAACCCGCAGCGCTGCTCAATAAATTGCAAACCGCTGCATATCACACTGCATAAAGACACAGCGTTGCAACAATTCAATTTGCTTTGTTTTTTGTTGACTTTGCACTGCACACTTCACCAAACCTTCAAATAAAACAAAACTTTGCCTTTATCAATTATTACACAAAATGACAAAAGGCCACCTAACTTGCTTATATATTAGTTTGGCCACTTTGACTTGAAAGTCTTCACACAATAATCCCTACAGAGAAGGCTTGATAAGAGAAGAAACTTTGATCTCACCTGGAAGCGCTATAGAAATGGGTTTGAAGGAAGAAACTCTAGAAAGCCATGGATCTTAGAAGGCTCTAATATTTTCTCCATCACCGACTCTCAAACGGACACCCTTTAGAAGTAATTCTCTACCCCAAATCAAGCTTCTCCAGTCATAAGAGCTGCCAGGTTTAAGGCCAACACTTGGGAAATCCATATTTCTGAAATATTCAGCTTTAAGCAGTCTAGCAGCCAAGGACTCTGGATTACTGACAGGCTCCAAGCTTGTTTTCCAAGAAGTGCTTGGTTAAATAAGGATAGGTCTTTAAAACCTAGTCCTCCACTTGCCTTAGGTAGACAAAGTTTCTCTCTAGATCAAAACCCAACTCATTTTTTTTACGATCTTTGAAACCCCGCCAAAAACCAAAATCAAGGAGCTCAACTCATCCAATATTGAAATTTAAGAATATGCAAAGTTAGATATAATCAATATATAACTAAAATTTTTCTCTTCTTCTAATCTCATTTATTGACAACTATTAATTCTACACTCACCGAAAAAATTTCTTTTGGGGATTTGGTGGCCTTGTTCAAATGTCACACATATCTCATTTAGAATAAAGACTCATTTGATTTATTGTGGTGAAAATAATGCAACAATAACATTTCATTATTATTTCTTAAAACTAGCTTTCATCTATCAATGATAAGAATAAAGACTCAGAGCATCTCCAATGGTATCATCAAATTTGGATCCTCAAAAGTTGCCACCTCAGCATTTGATGATTGTTTTTAGGGATTGTTAAATTTGATGATTGTGTAGTCACAATGGTACACTTTATCAAATCAAAATTCTACTTTATCTAAATTAAAATCTACTCCCACCACATATTTTTTACTGTTCCCACTCATTTTTATTTCACTGTTCCCTCTCATTTTATTTCATTGTTCCCGTTCTAAAAGCTTTATATATATATATATATATATATATCATAATCATATCAAAGATATTAAATACTCTCTTTTTCTCTCTCTTTTTCTGCTCAACAAAATGGTGGATTTTTCTGAATGTTATGATGAAACATTGGAAACACAAACCGAATCTCAAAACGAAATATACAGTCAAAAGAAAACAAGGAGTGTCAACTACTCACATTATGATGATCTCGCTCTCACACGTGCTTGGTTGAATATATCTGAAGACAGCATTGTAGGACTAGGTCAAAAAAGTACAAGGTTATGGGGGCGTATTTTAGCACAATTTCATCAAGTTCTTGGCCACCAAACGAATAGGACCATTCAAAGTCTTGCAAATCGATGGTTGAACATCTCACATGATGTTTCTAAGTTTTGTGGACATTACAACAAGGTTGGACGCTTGAATCCAAGCGGATGGAATGATCAAATGAAAGTAAGTGTTTCTTGTTTACAATGTTATGTCATTAATTCTTATTTCCCTGTTGTGGTGTTCTGTTTCTGCTTGTTTTGGCAACTGATGGGGTTTTCAGTGTTGCTTGCCTCTCGGCCTGATGATGCTTTGCTCTTCTTCTTTGTTTCTGTTTTTGTGCTTTTGTTTTACTTTGTGGTTGCGTTGGCCTTTGTTGTGCCTTTTGTTTCCTATTTTCTTGTCTCTATTTCCCTGCCTTTGTGCGGGTTGTGCCCTGTTTTGTGTTGTATATGGCTTCTGCCTTCTTTGCTTGGCCTTTTGGTGCCATGGTTTGAATGAATTTGTTGTTAAAAAAAAATGTTATGTCATTAATTATTATTAAAAATCAGAGATTTTAATTTTGCAATTGGTAATTTTATATATAATGCATATATGAAGTATATGGATGCTTTGTTTATAGAATTTGACGACTGTATTTAACACTTATATACAAATGTTTTTGTAAGCTTGATGAAGCAAAGAAACAATTCGGTGTAATAGAAGGGTCTTTACGAAGCAAGCCAGTGGAGTTTTATAGTTTTAAGTTTGAAGAATGTTGGAAGATTCTGAAGGATACTTCCAAATGGAATGCATATTTACTTGAAAGAACCAACCCAAGAAGCCGAAAAAAACAACCAAGCCAAATGAACAAACTACATATGTCAATAATCTGAATCATTCAACATCGACTTCAGCGACACCGGCTCCAGTCGATGAGGATGTATTGCCAAATACTGCAGCAAACTTGATACGCCCCGAAGGTAGACAAAAGGCTAAAGCAAAGAGCAAAAAAGAAAGCAAAGATGATGATGCGAGCGCGATCCTAAAAAGCATTAATGAAACACTCAAGGAAGCTGCAGAAATTGAGAAAGAGAAGTATAAGGCCAGGAAGAAAAGAACAGAATTGAAAGTGATGAGTCAATCTATGGTAGGACTTACACATGAACAACAATCATATTTTAAGTTACAACAATCCATGATCATGCAGCATTACAAGGAAGATGGACTCATGTCAGACCTTGAAGCTCAAAATCCTTTGGATTTAATTTTGATTTGAATGAAGATTAATATTTAAAGTGAATTGTTACCTTTAATTATGATTTTTTTTTTTCAATTTTTTTTAAGATGTAGTAGTTGTTTAATGTTGAACTAGAAGGTATTATGTTTTGAATATATTTGGATGTTTGATCTGATTTTAAGTGACTAAAAAGTTTTGTGTTATTATATAGAGCTTTCTGTAACTCGAATTAGTTGATGGCTGATCTTTTTTTTTTTTTTTTTTTTTTTTTTTAAATCATGTGAAGCTAACAGGTCTAGAAGAAAAATAAGAACTTGAAACTAGATTAACACAGAGTAATTGAAAGAGCTACAAAGAAGAAGAAGAAAAATAGAACTTGAAACTTGATTTCTCTTGTGAATGTGTTGGCCGTTGGGTTGATATATATATATACCTTACTAAAGTTAGATTATATTCAACTCATGCCAAAGTGTCATAGTAACAAATTTATAAAGTAGGCTGCTGAATGTTAAAAACAAAGACTAAAACACAAAATAGAGCACCTGGAAAAACACATGCTTCCTTTTCTTGCTTGAACAACCTTATAGACATTAGACACACTGCAAAATAGTACGACCACGTAAGGGAGGTTCAAGCTGAGATTCAATAAAAAGCTATAGCAAGCTCACATGTCAGCCCTGATATATATATATTTATAAAAAAATAAAAAAATAAAAAAAAAATTAAAAAAAAAAAAAACTAGGATGTTTGAAGTTTCACTAGTTAATAATTGACCTGACATAAAACAAACATAAATGAAAATATATATATATATTGTCATTACACTTTCAAGAGGGCCTTCTGAGCTAACTATTTAAGCATGGATGAATAATCAAAAGAATGGACTCCAGAGTCCAGGCCACAGAGAGAATAACAAGGGAAACAAGGAAAAAATAAGGATAACAACTACAGTTTAAGATGCATATGCCAATAATGCTGGTTCAGCAACTCAGAACCTTATTCTGTAGTATTAAACTTGTAATAAAATGGGTATGCGATAGCAAATTCAAGAACATCAATCAAAAAGTGACCATTGCTAGGTTTAAATTTTCAACCATTTAGGATAGAAAAACCACTTACTTGAAGTTCACAGTAGGCACGCACCAAAGAGTAACATCATATATAATAACTCAACTCTGTATGTTTGAATTTTGAAGTTACAAGTGAGAAAAATGTGAGCAACAAATAAATCCCTCTTAGCTAGCATATCCGCAACAGAATTCGTTGCTCTAGAGTTGTAGAATTAAACCACCTTCTCCACGTCGGTTCCACAAATGCTCTATTAGATCCAATTTGAGTTGACTATGTGTGACCGTACTCATCATTGATTTAATTCGACTAATATGATTGGATTGTAAGAAGTTCTCATCTCGATTATCAACCAAAAATTCAAATGTCTCTCCTTCCGGAGGTTGCCATTCCTCTGGATCTTCCTCACTCTCCACTATCATATTATGGAGTATAATGCATATCTTCATAATGCGACCACATTCTCCTCGATCCCAAAAACGTGATGAACCTTTGACAATTGCAAAACGTGCTTGTAAAACCCCAAATGCCCGCTCAACATCCTTCCTTATCGCTTCTTGTGCTTTAGAAAAATTCTTTTGTTTTTCATTGACTGGTTGGGTGATAGTTTGTATAAGAGTTGACCATTTTGGATAAATGCCATCCGAAAGATAGTATCCCATTGTGTATGTATGTCCGTTCACAACATAACTACAAGCTGGAGCCTCACCAGATATGATACCATCAAATAAATGAGAATTATCTAAAACATTAAGGTCATTATTTGTACCTGCCATCCCAAAAAAACAGTGCCAAATCCAGAGATTACGCGTCGCAACAGCCTCCAAGATAAGAGTGGGGGATCCAATTTTTCCATTCACATGAGTTCCATGCCATGCAGTTGGACAATTTTTCCACTTCCAATGCATGCAGTCCAAACTACCAAGCATTCCTGGAAATCCTCTCATTGCATTCTCTTCCAGGATCCGCTCAATGTCCTCTTTGGTCGGAGTTCTTAAGTACTCTTCTCCAAATATATCAATGATAGCTGAGCAAAAAATCTTTCATGGCTTTGATTGCAGTGCTCTCGGCAACCTTAAGATACTCATCACATTGATCAGCTGCCATTCCATAAGCTAGCATTCTGATTGCAGCAGTGACTTTTTGCAAAGAAGATAAACCTAACTTTTTTGCTGCATCTTGACATTGCTTAAAGTTCATTGGATCATGCTCAAGAACAGCGTCATGAATACGCATAAATAGCAATCTATTCATCCGGAATCGTCGGGGAAACATCTCATCAGAATAGGTGCAATCCTCGATAAAGTAATCCTTCATGAGATTTTCATGAGCCAACTTTCTATCACGGTGGATGAACTTTCGCCCTTTTCTAGAACCCCCTGAAGAATGTGTTTGTCTCAATGCCTTTTGATGTCGTTGTGTCTCATATAATATTGACGCAATAGCAGCACCTCGATATATTAATTTCACCCCACCATCATCATCCGAAGAGGAAGAGGAGGATGAAGTGTTAAATTGGTTTGCTATAGACATGCTAAAAATAACTAGAAAAATAGACTATCTGTATAATTTTTGTTTTGATGCTGGTCTGTTCGGTTGTTGCTTCTATCACTGCTCTGTTTTTTTATGCTCCTGTTGTGCTTCTTTGCTTTTTTGTTGCCGTTTCCTCTTGTTTTGTAGCCTTTTGGGGCTGTTGCTTTGGTTCTTCCTTTAATAAATTGCCTTTAAAAAAAAAAAAAAAAAAGATTACATATGAATGTGTGCTAGGCTGTTAGTCTCCTGCAAAATAAAATCACACAAACAATTTGTCAAACACCTTGAATACATTGCTATTGAACAGGGTAAAAAAAAAAGACAAGAGAAGGTATATGATATGGATATTGATCCATTCATAATAAAGAGACGAATTTTACCTGATTGAAATTTTTAGGGTTGAAACAATGATGAGATATATAGGTGACTAGAGAAAAAAGAGAAAAAAAAAAATCACAGATGAAAGAGAAAGAATAAAATCACAATATCAG
>CM059876.1:600000-797930 GCA_030490815.1 Acer saccharum
GAAAATGTTGCAATGTTATCTAGAGGAAGCAAATAATATAGGGAAAATTGCACAAACTTACCCTAACGTTTCCCATTATGGTATAATATTCAACTAATGCATTTAATTGCACAAACAACCCCTCATGTTAGTCAACTTCGGTTAAAGATAACCATTGACCATGATTTTTTTTTGAAAGCCCAAAATTGCCTCTGCACTTTATTACAAAAAAAAAAAAAAAATCTTAATTGCCAAAACATTATCTACTTTAAATTATTAGAATATAAAAAATAAATACTAAACATAATCCTTTTTAAATAAAAAAAAAATTCAAAAATAATATATTAAAAACAAAACAATTTAAGAAAACGTTATTTTGAGAAAATACAATTTAATAATATATTAAAAACAAAACAAAAAAAAAAAACGTTATTTTGGGAAAATATAATTTAAAATTATACAAGTCCAATATGAATAGTGGTAATGTGCTACATATTTTTGAAATTTAAAACATATTTTTTTTATTTAAAAAGGATTATGTTTAGTATTTTTTTTTTTTTTGAATCAAAATATAATGCGTAATTTATATTGAGTCAAATTATTTTGTCTTATAGAGATGAACATTGAACAAATTTTCGATGCTACTGTATTTTATTATGACAAATGATTATATTTTTATTTCAAACTCTTGATGATTTTATTTATATTTGTGTTTAGAATACTAAACATAATCCTTTTTAAATAAAAAAAAATTCAAAAATAATATAATAAAAACAAAAAAATTCAAAAATATGTAACACATTACCACTATTCATATTGGACTTGCATAATTTTAAATTATATTTTCTCAAAATAACGTTTTTCTTCTTGTTTTTAATATATTATTAAATTGTATTTTCTCAAAATAACATTTTCTTAAATTGTTTTTTTTTTAATATATTATTTTTGAATTTTTTTAATTTAAAAAGGATTATGTTTAGTGTTTAATTTTTATATTCTAATAATTTAAAGTAGATAATGTTTTAAACAAATGGCAATTAAGATTTTTTTTGTAATAAAGTGCAGGGGCAATTTTGGGCTTTCAAAAAAAATCATGGTCAATGGTTATCTTTAACCGAAGTTGACTAACAGGAGAGGTTGTTTGTACAATTAAAGACATTAATTAAATATTATGCCATAATGGGAAACGTTAGAGTAAGTTTGCGCAATTTTCCCTATAATATATACATGCCAACATCACATTTCAGCTGGAAAGTTGAAATGTGAAAACCATTTCACATTTATCTATAGATTCTAAAAGAACAACTGCTTATCGTCGAAAATGTTGCAACAGTATCTGGAGGAAGCGTAAAATATACATGCAAACATCACATTTCACATTTCCATAATCCTGACAACACACTAAAGTTGAAAACCAGAAAAGCTTGAAAGTTGAAATCTATGGATTCTTATCTATAGATAATAAAAGAACGATTGGTAATGGTCAAAATGTTGCAACGGTATCTCGAGGAAGCGTAAAATATACATGCAAACATCACATTTCAGCTTTAGAATCACAGAAAGTAAAGTAGCAGGAATGTGAATTAATTCGATCCTCTACCCACCGTGCTTTTTCCATCTTTGTCTTACGCAATCTGTAATTATGTGCTTCTCTTCTTGAGCTTGGATTCGTTGACAAGCAAAGCATCCTCTTTGAGCAATGTAGAAACCAAAAAGAGGTGGAAGATTCATATTCTTACATAATAACCCTTTCAACATTGCTTTGAATAAAGTTCAATCAAAGCAACGAATTCCGGAGTTTTTGATTATTCCATCTGAGTAGTGGATAACAGTATAATAGTTTTGGCATTACTAACTGCATCAAAGTTTAAAGTAGATACTGCAACAGTATACCTCGACAATGAGAAATGCAAGAGGTCCAGGAGAGGCTTCTTGCAGTGGCATGGTTCGAAGAATGGTAGGCCTTCCACGAAGCATTTTAGGGGGGTTTTCCAGAGTAATGGGTCATGGGATAGATCTAATGGGAATAGGAGGCAGAAGGCATCATCATCAACCGTTGAACTTTCATCAGCCGCAGCATCAGCAAGAACCCCTAGTCGTTCCTGATGAATGGGCCTTTCTGTCCAGTTTTGAGCAGCAATATGGCTCCATGCATCCATTCTTTTATGCATGTCAGTTCATGGAGGCTTTGAAGATGGCTGAAGATGAGCACAAGTTCATGTTCGTGTATCTCCACTCTCCGGAACACCCTTTTACGCCCTCTTTTTGTAGGGAGACTTTGTGTTCGGAGCTAGTAGTACAGTTTCTTAATGCAAACTTTGTTTGCTGGGCAGCACTTGCTGATAGAGGAGAGGGCTTGCAAATGGCTGCAACATTGCGCCCTGCTAGCTTCCCTTTCTGTGCAGTAGTAGCTCCTGCTCCCGGTAATAGCCTAGCAGTATTACAACAGGTTGGTTCAAATCACTGAGGGTTAAATATTTTGATTCGAAAGTTAAATTAAATGGCTTAAATAATCAATCATAACAAGTTAGGAGAGCACATCACTTAACAAATAGGAACTGTCCTATATTGGGGCATCATCAAACTTGATATTCTCTTGCATGGACCAAGCTCAAATACGAATACATATTTAACTGAACTATAAATTCGTATTTAAATACCAAATGTCAAAACCATGACCTTTTGATATAACTCTGTTTGATATCATGCTATGTAATCATTTAATCCAAAGTTTAAACTTGCAACTACAAGCCTAAATAATAGTTTTAATCTCTAACAATTATTTGCTGCTAAAAATGATTACGATGATTATGGTCATGATCGTTGAGCTTTAATCTCTGATGCTACTCCATTGTTTAGATGGAAGGACCAATTTCTCCAGCAGAACTGGTGGAGATTCTGCAGAGAACAGTGGAGGAGCAAGGGCTGGCTTTTGGTGGTGCAAGGGCAATTAACGAGGAAGAAAGGAGAAGAGCGAGAGCCAAGGAAGAAGAGAAGATGAGAGCAGATCGTCAGTTAAGAGAAGAACAAGATGCTGCATATCTTGCAGCTCTACAGATAGACAAGGTGTGTGCCTTTATTGTTAGTAACCAATTGTCCCAAAAGCACTCTAACACACCACTCACGTGCAAGACTAACGGACGAGCTCAAACGCAAACACAACAAATTCATATAACAAATAACAAATTCATATATGATCACGTGGGGGGATTTGAACCTAGGACTTCCAAGTATAACAAGGTTTTGATACCATGTTAGTAATCAATGGACTCAAAAGTTTAAATGGATAGTATTTATGCACTCTAACATTTATATGATGTGCGATACTTTTAATCCACATTGGGTGCACATAATTAGATTGGATTGAGTTGAATGGATGAGATTCAACTACAATGGGTTGGATAAATAATATCCAATCCTTAGACTGGATTCATAATGAATTCAATCCAGTTCAATCCGATCTTGAACATTAAACATGAGAATAACATATATCCCACATTAATTTTTTTTTTATGTTAATATGTACTTATATAGGAAAAGGAAAAGCTCAAGCACCAACCTCCAGGAGGAAGAGTTCAAAAACAAGTGGAAGCTTCAAACAAATTACCAGACCATGACAGATTTAGACACAATCCTACACAAAACCGATACGGAAATGGAAAAATCACAGCCAGCAAAACTAGATACACTGACCACCAGAAGGAGACTACAACAACAAACCAAGGACGAGACCCTCAGGCTACAACACAGGTACATACAAATTACAATACAATAAACATTGAGAAAAATCAAAAAAATTCTTATGATATATAACGAAATTTTCCAGGTACTGATACGATTTCCAAATGGTGAAAGAAGGGAGCAGAGCTTTTCGTGCACAGATAAAATACAGTCAATTTACAGATATATAGATTCATTAGGGTTACCTGGTGTGGGAAATTACAAGCTGATATCAAGCTTTCCAAGAAGAGTTTATGGTGTCGATCAAATGGGAATCACTCTAAAAGATGCTGGTCTCCATCCCAGAGCAAGCTTGTTCTTGGAGCTTCAGTGATTTAGCTTAGCATAGCATCACATCACTGTTGTCTCATGTGTGTTGATTTTGATTTTATAATGTGGTCGATTTGACGATTTCTTCACTCTGTTTTTCATTTCAAATCAATGGTGAAATTTCTGGTTTAGTTGCTCGCTTGTACTGTGCAATTTATACGGTATAACCATTGACAGATGTCAAATATTTAGTGGCTCATACCTAATGATACGACGTCGAAAGCAATTTTAATTCTTAATTAAAACAAGGGGTAAATACACTGACCCATAAAGTTTAATATAAATGCAACTAGAGATTATCTACTCGGACTCTCTGACCTCTCTTACCTATAAAATTTAAATAATAAAAGACTAAATTACCCTTATTTTTAAAATTTAAAAATGTAGATTTTTTTTAGAAAAAAAACCAATTAAATTAAATTAATTGAAGATAATAATTTCAATGGAATGTAAATAGTTTTAAAATGAAAAAAAAAAAAAAAAAACTATTTTTAAAATTTTAAATTATCTTCATTTTTTTTAAAAAAAAAATATTTACTATTTTTAAAGGTTAGTTATTAAAAATGAAAATAATTTAACAACTAATAAAATATATTTTTTTCTTACTATTTTTTTAATTTTATATTTTAAAATGATCAAATAAAATTTTTAATTTAAAAATGAAGATAATTTCTAAAAATTAAAAAAAAAAATTTATTTACTTTAAAACCAGTAAAAAAAAAAATATTAAAAAAAAATGAAGATAATTTAAAATTGCAAAAATTGTTTTTTATTTTTTCATTTTAAAATTATTTTTAATTTAAAGATTATTTTCAATTAAGTTCATTTAATTATTTTTTATTAAGAAAATATCATCATTTCTAAAATTTTAATAACTAAGGGTAATTTAATCTTTTTATCAATTCAATTTTAAGAATATGAGAGGTCTAAGTAGATAAATACATATTTGTTCTTTATATCAATTTATACAAAACTGAAGGGATGTCAATATTTACCATTTAAAAAAACAAAATTCCAAAGACTATAAATTCATAGAGATACGATGTCGTTTTCGGTCTTGAAGAAAACGATAAATACATACTTTTTCTTTATATTAAACTATAATGATAATTTAATCTTTTTATCGATTAAATTTTAAAAGTATGAGAGGTTTAAGTAGATAAATACATACTTTTCTTTATATAAATTTATACAAAACTTCAGGGGAGGTCAGTGTACTTGCCCCTAAAAAAAACAGAATTCAAGAGACTATAAACTCATAGGGATACGACGTCGTTTTCGGTCTTGAAGAAAGCTGATTTTCCCGGGAACTAACGGACATCATAAACTCACTATTATCATGATATCAACATCATCATAATCAGAAATTGAAGAAGAGGTGAAGAACGGTGAACATCAGAAATGTCACTCCGGTCTTATCACAGTCTTGCTCCTCAATTTGTTAATTCAATAAAATTAACTACGAAACCCATTCGAAACTGCAAATTTTCTGTTTCGAATGGTATATCAGACCCTAATTATTCACGTAAGGTACTACTCTTCTCTCTATTTAAATACGATAATTTTGTTTGAATAGTTTCTGCTGCAATTGGGTTCTCTTTTTTTATGTTAAAGTTTCCTTTTTTAACTGCTAGTTTCTCAACTGGGTACAAAATTTCGGTGATTGAGGGTTTCTAGTTGATGCCCAGTTTTGATTGGGATGCCCAGTTTTGATTGGTTCTTTTGCTCAGTTTATTTAATTTAATGTGCTTTTACTTTATGCTTACTAATGGAAGAAAAGAAATTGTGAAATCATAACTAAGAATCAAATCATATCACACTAATCAATTCAAATTGTCTGCTAGTTTCTGCTTTATCACCACTTAGATGAATCCTTATTATAGTTCTTGATACTGAAAAGTGCAGCTGGTTTTGCAAGTAAAAGAGAAGCTTGAAAAATATTATCCTAGTCTTCCGGTTGGTAAGAATGGAAGAGACGATGAAGAAATGATCCTCTGGTTTCTAAAGGACCGAAAGTTTTCTGTTGACAAAGCCGTTGAAAAATTGACTAAAGCCATTGTATCCTTAATCGGCATATTGAATTTGTTTATAGATGGATTCTTGTGAGAACTTTGCATTTTACTTTACGATATTTCATTTTTTTTCTTCGAAAGATTGAAAAGTGAGGGATAGCTTTTTACATGTGTACATTGTGCTGTTTTCCTGCTAATTTTCAACTTTTTAGAAATGGCGTCAAGAATTTAGAGTGTCTGAATTGAACGAAGAGTCTGTGAAAGGTGTTGCTGAAACTGGAAAAAGTTATGTTCATGACTTCCTCGACATTAAAGACAGACCAGTACTCCTAGTGGTGGCATCAAAACACTTTCCTTCGGTACGTTTAAGATAAGAGGACACCCTCTCTTGTCACCACAAAATTTTCTGTTAAGATTCAGTGTCACCGATTATATATAAATCAGTGACATCCCCTTCTATAAATTAGTTTCACTTTCTTGCAAATTCCTGACTTTCTTATTTGGTTTGGCAAATAATATATAATCTTAACGTATTGTTACATGTATTATTCTTAGAATGCCCATGTTGTCTTGGCATTGGTTTCATGCTGAACATTAAATGGTGTGACCACAGGTGTTTGATGTTGTTGAGGATGAGAAGCTCTGTACATTTTTGGTTGAGAAGGCGTTGAGCAAGCTTCCACCGGGAAAGGAGGAAATACTTGGAATAATTGATCTCAGAGGCTTCGGTACTCAAAATGCAGATCTTAAATTCTTAACCTTTCTGGTAATTTTACAATGTAGCACTGACTTATTGGATGATTTTTGGTATTTTGAATGCTTGTACTTGTTTCATTACTGCTTCAGCTGGCATTACTCAATGGAAACAATTAGTTGAGCCCATTTTGAAAAAAGAAAAAGAAATGAAATCATCAAGTTCATGCCTTGACATGCTATCCTTCTTTTACAGTAATTTATTTTACTGTGAATAATAGATCAACATTGTATTTATATTTGCTTTAAACTTTGCTGGTATAATTTTTGATGTTCTCTATAATTACTGTCATGCTCATACCAATTAGTTGCTACTATTCTACCAGCGATGAATTTTTAGTTGAAGTGATTTGTTGAGTTCTCTATCATATTATCATGATATTTCTAGAATGGTTTCGAGTTTTTTTAGTATTATTATTGGTACTACTCAAATCTCAAATGCTGCTGGGCACTGATAAAAACCAATATTTTTTTTTCGTGTCCATATACTTTCATACTTTTTATTCTTCTATTTATTGAGGTTATGTTTGCTCAAATTTATCTCCATCAATACCCTTTTGGGACATAATTTTATTTACCTAATTGCCTGTAAATGGTAATGTAAGACTCTCCTAACTCGATATTGATATTCTCGTTCTTATGGCAGTTTGATGTATTTTACAATTACTATCCTAGGCGGTTGGGTGAAGTCCTCTTTGTGGAAGCTCCATTTGTATTTAAGCCATTTTGGCAGCTTGTGAAGCCCTTGGTGAAATCATATGCTTCTCTGGTATGCAATACACATGCTACCCATGAATTTGTTTTCACAAGCAAAGCTTATGTATTTTTAAACCGCTCAATTTAAAACACGTATCATGAACTTACACTTGGGATGCTGTTTCTCGCGCTGCAAATGTTCTTCCCTTTGGAGACTTTGGAGACTTTTATTTTCTTTACTGTAATTTGATTTCAATCGCTAATTTCATTTTGAAGGTAAAATTCTGCTCCGTGGAGACTGTCAGAAAAGAGTATTTCACCGAAGAAACATTGCCGGTCATCTTCAGAAACTGAAGTCACTATCACCTTTTTTTTTCTGTTGACTTGTTTCGATATGAAGTTACTACCATAATCGTGTAGTGGCACTGGCCGGATTCTGCAGATGGCTGATATTATTACACCAAAATTCAAATGATAAAACCAGTCTATTTACAGTTAGTTCTCATATATGCATATTTTTTGATGAAGTGGAGCTGACACTTGTAGTAATTAGAAGGATTGTCAATTTTGCACATTGTAGTTATTATTAGGATTGTCAATTTTGCACATTGTATCAGAGCATCTCTAATGCAAATATGTATTTTTGAGTTTCTAAATAGTGCCATATCAACATTTCTATTTATTATGAGCTCACTTTTGAAATTTTTTTAGAGAAATGTATATTCACATCTCCAATGCAATTATCTAAAGTCAAATATGCATCCATTTTATATCCAATTATAATAAAACAATTATTACACTCTCTCTCCTATTTTATTTTATTTTATAATTAAATGAGGTTTAATCTTATTGGTGAAAAGAATTGAAAGCATTAATCTTATTGGTGGAAAGAAAGAGTTAGAAATTCTAGTCAGCATTTCTATAAAAGTTTCTAGAATTAGAAATCCAACTCCATATTCTCTAACTTTTTTTTTGCCACATCATCTCCATATTCAACTTAGATAATAACACTGGAGAAAATTTTTTTAACTTTTTTAATATCTATCTTATGTGACACTCCATTTTCTCCAAATGCATAATAACATTGAAGATGCTCTCATTTCCCTGTATAACTCAAAACCAAACATAAATTGTTAAAACCGAACAGGCTTGCAAAGATTGAACTAAGATTTGGTGGGGTGCGCCAGGCCCTTGCAATAGTGCAACACATGGGCGACGCTTGAGGATCCCAATAGCAAGCTATTGTGATGGACCCTCCCCCTCAAAAAATAAATTTAATATCGTGTGGACCAATGGTCCACATATCAGATATTAAACTGATAAGAACAGATACTACACTTGATCTTAGCCAAAAGGCCGAGAAAGGTATGATTTGTTAAACATTGAAAGTTTTCTTTTATAACCAGCCATGCTTCACTCCCTTACTTGTTCTCCCGATGTGGGACTACAAACAAATTCCATTACTCATGCTAGTTCTCTCCCTCACCACTGCATCAGATTTATTTGTTTCATGACACAAATTTAATTGTTTTGGCAACATGTTAATCTAGAGATAAGACTAAAGAATTAACAACAAAGTCAATTAGATTAGATATGCTTTAATTTATATGGTGGAAAACAAAACAATATTCCACTAGAGCTCACGTTCAATGTGAAGCATTAAAATTGCATTCTCTCTTGAATATTAAAAAAACATCCCTTCTATACTCAGTTTCCTTTCCATACGCATAACCTACCTATTCTGTTAGGCCAGCCAAACAGGACTGGACTGATTATAAAACATACTACTACATTTAGGCCAAATACCTTAAATAAACGTGTTTGGGTTCTCCTTGTCCCTCTCCAGATAATCTCGACCGATCAAATCTGCCATGCGCTTCTTGATTGCTTTAATATCAGGCTGCACAACATCCCAACTCATATCAATTTAGTAACGTCGTTGAGAGGTTTTATTACTTATTTAACAATTAAAATAACATTGAATACCTTGAACATACGGCTCAACTGCTCAACACACTCTGAAACTGACTGTTGATGACCCAAAACTATGCGAATCTTCATTATGCACACAATTGCAGCATCAATGGCATACCGTCTATCTTTGTCTGCATCTTCAACAATTTTCTTCCTTTCATCAACAGGTGGGAGTGTGATCTACACTCAAATCAACAATGTCATGTATTTAGACTCTCTAATATAGTAATATGAAATATTGATTCAAGTTTGTGTTAATCAGCCCAATAAGTGATCCTTAATAACAAAACCAAGCCAAGAAGAAAATTGAACCTAAGACTTCCTAGTACAACAAGGTTTAATGTTAGTAATCAACAGACTCAAAAGTTTAAACGGATAGTATTTAAGCAATCTAACATTTCTATGATGTGTGATACTTTTAAGCCACATTAGGTGCATATAATTAGATTGGATTGAGTTTGAATGGATGGAATTCAACTACAATAGGGTTGGATAAATAATATCCAATCCTTAGACTGGATTCATAATGAATTCAATCCAGTTCAATCAGATCTTGAACATCAAACATGACGATAACATATATCCCACATTAATTTTTTTATGTTAATATATAGGAAAAGGAAAAACTAAAGCACCAACCTCCAGGAGGAAGAGTTCAAAAACCAGTGGAAGCTTCAATCAAATTACCAGACCATGACAAGTTTAGACACAATCCTACACAAAACCGATACGGAAATGGAAAAATCACAGCCAGCAAAACTAGATACACTGACCACCAGAAGGATACTCATACTACACCAACAAACCAAGGAAGAGACCCTCAGGCTACAACACAGGTACATACAAATTACAATACAATAAACATTGAGAAAAGGCAAAAATTTCTTATTTGTCTTTAATTGTGACTAAATTATAATCAATTCAAGCTCATGATATATAACGAAATTTTCCAGATACTGATACGATTTCCAAATGGTGAAAGAAGGGAGCAGAGCTTTTCGTGCATAGTTAAAATACAGTCAATTTTCAGATACATAGATTCATTAGGGTTACCTGGTGTGGGAAACTACAAGCTGATATCAAGCTTCCCCATAAGAGTTTATGGTGTCGATCAAATGGGAATCACTCTAAAAGATGCCAGTCTCCATCCCAGAGCAAGCTTGTTCTTGGAGCTTCAGTGATTTAGCTTAGCATCACATCACTGTTGTCTCATGTGTGTTGATTTCGATTTTATAATGTGGTCGATTTGACGATTTCTTCACTCTGTTTTTCATTTCAAATTAATGGTGAAATTTCTGGTTTAGTGACTGTAATTGTGCAATTGATATGGTGTAACCATTGACAGATGTCAAATATTCAGTGGCTCATACCCACTGACACGACGTCGTCGCAAGCAATTTTAATTCTTAATTAAAAAGAGGGGTAAATACACTGACCCCTGTAGTTTAATATAAATACAGTTAGTTTGTTTTTGTTGGCCAGGATTGGATTGGAATTGGACTATTTTTAGTCCAATCTTGTGTTTGGTGATGTCCAACAACCATGATTATTTTTAGTCCATAGTAATTTTTATCCCATCAGAGAGAAGGATAAAATAATCCCCCCCAAATCAACGGGATTATTTTATCCCTGCAATTTGACTGTTCTTCTTCTTCAATGAATTTAAAAAAACAAACCCAAAAAACAATTTCAAATGAACACGTACCACCACCAACACCAGTCATCACCCAACTCTGACACCAGCTCCCATAGACCACCACCACCAACACCACCAACAAGAAATAGAAATCCAAATACTGACACCCAACCAGAAAAAATTAGTCCCGGCCTTTTTTTTTAAACCCAGATACTTATTTATTTTATAATTTGATTTATAAGTTTTTTATTTTTTAATTTTTTTAGATTGGAAAAAATCCATTTATAGAAGAAAAAAAATATGGATTTGTTTTTTTAAATAAAATCTGGATTTTTTTGAAATAAAATATGATTTTTTTTTTAATAAAAGCTGGATCTTTTTTTAATTAACTATTTAAAATAATAAATTACATAGTAGGGGCATTTTAGACTTTTTATGGAAAAGTGAGTCAACGGTTAAGTTTAACCGTTGACCACTAACGGCAGGGGAGGTTTGTGTAATAATGGGCAAAAGTTCCATATACGTGTAATTATATCTAATGTTAGGGGATGTTTGTGCAATTAGTCCTATTTTTAATCCAATCTCATGTTGCACCAAACACTGGAAACACTATAATTAATTCAATCCAGTCCAGTCCAATCCAATTCAATCCCATATCTTAAAAATAGTCCAATCCTATCCCGCGCAACAAACGCACCCTTAAAGATTAAGTATTCATTTATCTGTTCATACCTCCCTTACTCTTAAAATTTAAATAATAAAAAGATTAAATTAGCATTAATTATTAAATTTTAAAGGGTTTTTTAAGCAAAAATGCTCTATTTTCGGGGCTTAATTGCAAATCTACCCTAAAATCGAATTCAGTTGCAAAACTACCCTATAAGTTTAAATCACCCTATAAGTTTTCAAGGCTAGAAAAAAGGTTCGGGACAGGGTGACCCGACATCGGGTCACCCTGTCTCGAACATTTTTTCAAGCTTTGAAAACTTCTAGGGTGATTTAATCTTCATAAAATGGAAAGAAAGAAAATTCGTGAATATTTCAAAACACTCAAAATAAATCTAACGAGGTTGAAAAAATAATTTTAAAATGCAATACATACCTTCAAATTACTTTATAATTTTATATGATATCCTCCAATGTTTTTAAAACCTAAAATTTAAAAACAAAAGTGTGGGAAACGAAGTGTTGTAGTGTATGAAAATTGTTAGATAGTGTTTAGTTTATTTATTTGATAAGTTGGTTGGTAAAAGTAATAAAAGGGATAATAAATATGTTGAGTGATGAGTGAGGGCATTTTGGGAAGAATAGGGTAATTTTGCAATTGAATTCGATTTTACGGTAGATTTGCTATCAAGCCCATAAAATATGGCATTTTTGCTAAAAACCCAAATTTAAAAATGAAGATATTTTTTTTTTTTATAAAAAACCAATTAAATTAAATTAATTGAAGATAATAATTTCAATGGAATGTAAATGAAAAAATGATTTAAAAATGGAAAAAAAAAAAAAAACAATTTTTAAAATTTTAAATTATCTTTTTTTTTTTTTTTAAATCTTTACTATTTTTAAAGGTTAGTTATTAAAAATGAAAATAATTTAATAACTCATAAAATAATTTTTTTTTCTTACTATTTTAAAATTTTAAATTTTAAAACCATCAAACAAAAATTTTAATTTAAAAATCAAGATAATTTCAAAAAATTAAAAACATTTTTTATTTACTTTAAAAATAATAAAAAATAAAATAAAAAATAAAGATAATTGTAAATTGTAAATTTTATTTTTAATTTTTTAATTTTAAATTATTTTTTAATTTTATTCCGTCGAAAAGATTATTTTCAAGTAATTTCATTTAATTATTTTTTATAAAAAAAAAAATCTTTTTTTCTAAAATTTTAATAACTAACAGTAATTTAATCTTTTTATCGATTCAATTTTAAAAGTATGAGAGGTTTAAGTAGATAAATACTTACTTCTTCTTTATATGAATTTATACAAAACCTCAGGGGAGGTCAGTGTACTTGCCCTTAAAAAAAAAAAAAAACAGAATTCCAGAGACTATAAATTCATAGAGATACGACGTCGTTTTAGGTCTTGAAGAAAGCTGATTTTCCCGGGAACTAGGCCTCGAAGAAAGCTGATTTTCCCGGGAACTAACAGACATCATTAACTCACTATTAACATGATATCAACATCATCATCATCAGAAATTGAAGAGAGGTGAAGAACGGTGAACATCAGAAATGTCACTCCGGTCGTATCACATTCTTGCTCCTCAATTTGTTAATTCAGTAAAATTAACTAAGAAACCCATTCGAAACTGCAAATTTTCTGTTTCGAATTGTATATCAGACCCTAATTATTCACGTAAGGTACTATCTTCTCTCTCTTTTTAAATACGATAATTTTGTTTGAATAGTTTCTGCTGCAATTGGGTTCTCTTTGTTTATGCTAAAGTTTCCTTTTTTTTTTACTGCTAGTTTCTCAATTGGGTACAAAATTCGGTGATTGAGGGTTTCTAGTTGATGCCCAGTTTTGATTGGTTCTTTTGCTCAGATTATTTAATTTAATGTGCTTTTACTAATGGAAGAAAAGCAATTGTGAAATTATAACTAAGAATCAAATCATATCACACTAATCAATTCAAATTGTCTGCTAGTTTCTGCTTTATCACCACTTGGATGAATCCTTATTATAGTTCTTGATACTGAAAATTGCAGCTGGTTTTGCAAGTAAAAGAGAAGCTTGAAAAAGATTATCATAGTCTTCCAGTTGGTAAGAATGGAAGAGACGATGAAGAAATGATCCTCTGGTTTCTAAAGGACCGAAAGTTTTCTGTTGAAAAAGCCGTTGAAAAATTGACTAAAGCCATTGTATCCTTAATCGGCATATTGAATTTGTTTATAGATGGATTCTTGTGAGAACTTTGCATTGTACTTTACAGACAGATATTTCATTTTTTTTCTTTGAAAGATTGAAAAGTGAGGGATAGCTTTTTATATATTTGTACATTATGCTGCTTTCCTGCTAATTTTCAACTTTTTAGAAATGGCGTCAAGAATTTAGAGTGTCTGAATTGAACGAAGAGTCTGTGAAAGGCGTTGCTGCAACTGGAAAAGGTTATGTTCATGACTTCCTCGACATTAAAGATAGACCAGTACTCCTAGTGGTGGCATCAAAACACTTACCTTCAGTAAGTTTAAGATAAGAGGACACCCTCTATTGTCACCACAAAATTTCCTGTTAAGATTCAGTATCACTGATTATATATAAATCAGTGACATCCCCTTCTATAAATTAGTATCACTTTCTTGCAAATTCCTTTGACTTTCTTATTGGTTTGGCAAATAATATATAATCTCAACGTATTGTTACATGTATTATTCTTAGAATGCCCATGTTGTTATGGCATTGGTTTCATGCTGATGATTAAATGGTGCGACCACAGATGTTTGATGTTGTTGAGAATGAGAAGCTCTGTGCATTTTTGGTTGAGAAGGCTTTGAGCAAGCTTCCACCGGGAAAGGAGGAAATTCTTGTAATAATTGATCTCAGAGGCTTCGGTACTCAAAATGCAGATCTTAAATTCTTAACCTTTCTGGTAATTTTACAATGTAGCACTGACTTACTGGATGATTTTTGGTATTTTGAATGCTTGTACTTGTTTCATTACTGCTTCAGCTGGCATTATTCAATGGAAACAATTAGTTGAGCCTATTTTGAAAAAAGAAAAAGAAATGAAATCATCAAGTTCATGCCTTGACATGCTATTCTTCTTTTACAGTAATTTATTTTACTGTGAATAATAGATCAACATTGTATTTATATTTGCTTTAAACTTTGCTGGTATAATTTTTGATGTTCTCTATAATTACTATCATGCTTATACCAATTAGTTGCTACTATTCTACCAGTGATGAAGTTTTAGTTGAAGTGATTTGTTGATTTCTCTATCATGGTATTTTTGGAATGGTTTCGAGTTTTTTTAGTATTATTATTGGTACTACTCAAATCTCAAATGCTGCTGAGCTCTGATAAAAACCAATATTATTTTTCGTGTCCATATACTTTCTTACTTTTTATTCTTCTATTTATTGGGATTATGTTTGTTCAAATTTATCTCCATCAATACCCTTTTGGGACATGAATTTATTTACCTAATTGCCTGTAAATGGTAATGTAAGACTCTCTTAACTCGATATTGATATTCTCGTTCTTATGGCAGTTTGATGTATTTTACTCTTACTATCCTAGGCGGTTGGGTGAAGTCCTCTTTGTGGAAGCTCCATTTATATTTAACCCATTTTGGCAGCTAGTGAAGTCCTGGGTGAAATCATTTGCTTCTCTGGTATGCAATACACATTCTACCCATGAATTTGTTTTCACAAGCAAAGCTTATGTATTTTTAAACCGTTAAATTTAAAACACGTACCATGAACTTACACTTGGGATGCTGTTTCTCGCGCTGCAAATGTTCTTCCCTTTGGAGACTTTTATTTTCTTTTCTGTAATTTGATTTCAATCGCTAATTTCATTTTGAAGGTAAAATTTTGCTGCGTGGAGACTGTCAGGAAAGAGTATTTTACCGAAGCAACATTGCCGGTCAACTTTAGAAACTGAAGGCACTATCACTTTTTTTTTTTTTTTTTTTTGTTGACTTGCTTCGGTATGAAGTTACTACATTAATCGTGTAGTGGAACTAGCCGAATTATGTAGATGGCTGATATTTTATTACACCCAAATTCAAATAATAAAACTAGTATATTTACAATTACTTCTAAATCTCATATATGCATATTTTTTGAAGAAGAGGGGCTGGTGGTCAAGTCAGTATTATTCTCTGGTCAGATCAAAATCTGTTCGATTGAATTTCAGGACTGTTAAGCAGATTATATGGCAGTTTTTGCACCATTTCATCATGTAACTGAAAATAAAATTAACAGTGTTAAAACTAAACAGGGTTGAAAAGATTGAACTGAGATTTGGTGGGGTGCGCCAGGCCCTTGCAATAGTGCAACACATGGGCGACGCTTGAGGATCCCAATAGCAAGCTATTGTGGTAGACCCTCCCCCTCAAAAAATAAATTTAATATCGTGTGGACCAATGGTCCACATATCAGATATTAAACTGATAAGAACAGATACTACACTTGATCTTAGCCAAAAGGCCGAGAAAGGTATGATTTGTTAAACATTGAAAGTTTTCTTTTATAACCAGCCTTGCTTCACTCCCTTACTTGTTCTCCCGATGTGGGACTACAAACAAATTCCATTACTCATGCTAGTTCTCTCCTTCACCACTGCATCAGATTTATTTGTTTCATGACACAAATTTAATTGTTTTGGCAAGATGTTAATCTAGAGATAAGACTAAAAAATTAACAACAAAGTCAATTAGATTAGATATGTTTTAATTTATATGGTGGAAAACGAAACTATATTCCACTAGAGCTCACGTTCAATGTGAAGCATTAAAATTGCATTCTCTCTTGAATATAAAAAAAAAAAAACATCCCTTCTATACTCAGTTTCCTTTCCATACGCATAACCTACCTATTCTTTTAGGCAATTTAGTAACGTCGTTGAGAGGTTTTATTACTTGTTTAACAATTAAAATAACAATGAATACCTTGAACATACGGCTCAACTGCTCAACAGACTCTGAAACTAACTGTTGATGACCCAAAACTTTGCGACTCTTCAATTGCAGCATCAATGGCGTATCGTCTTTGTCTAAATCTGATGTTTACTTCTGCAAGGTTGCTTCTACAGCTTGTAATTAGTTTTGTGATTCAGCTTCAGATAATTAAACAGCTTGGAGATAAATAGAGAAATTGTTAAGTGGATTCTTGTCGGAACATAATCATTATCGTCACGGCTGTCAACTGGTTTTATTGGCTGACTTCGTATTACGAAAAAAAAAAAATTGCCTGCGGTGGGTGTATCTTTCGAGTCATAGGTGCGTCTATCCATTTAGAGCAACGTAGGTTGATTCTAGTGGTTCGGCACTCCTTTCCCTTAAGCAAGGTCTCGAGTTAAAGTCTTGTGAATTGGAAAAACCTACGTTGGGAGAGCTTTACCCCTTTAGTGGGCCGACCTGGCTCGATCCGGATTAGTCAGGGCCAATGGGCTTTTGGATACCGGTGCATAAAGCAAAAAAAAAAAAAATCAAAAGAACAATATTTTCATGTGTCCTTATTATAGTGATACAGCCTAGATTTTATAGTAATTAAAGTGTGAAGTGGTTTTATTGTGTATTTTTTTTTTGGGCAATTATCATTTTAGTCCCTATGTTATTTTTTTTTGACACTTTTTTAACTGTCTTTCCACTTTTAGATAATTGGTCCCTACGTTTTAAAAAATCCATCAATATAGTCCCTCCGTTAGTTTACCGTTAGCCACAGTTAACGGAGAGAGGGTTATTTTCGTCATTTGTAGTGTTGGTAGGGTATGTGGTCACGTGTTAGTTAAATGTAATTAAAAAACAAATAAAATAAAAATGAAAAAGAAATTAAAAGTTAGAAAATATAAAATATGCCATGTGTCAACACCACAAAAATAGAAAATAATTTATTCAAAAAAATTATATATTTGTATTATAATAAAAAAATTATAATACAATTAAAAAAAATACAAAAAGGAAAAAAAGTAAAATAATTTATTAATATAACAAAATTATATATTTATATAACAAAACTCATCCCAAGTTTAAATTTCTTTTTTATTCTTTTATTTAATGTAATAATTCTTTTTTATTCCTTAAAATTTTTAATAATTGGAATTATAAAAAAAAACAAATAAATATTATTAAATTAAATAAAAATAGTTTTTAAAAAGAATTATATAATAACAAGAAATCATCTTCATCATCATTCACCAGAATCCAGATTTAACAAAATCCAGATTCGATCATCTTCAAAATCCATCTTCAAAATCCATCATCATCATCTTCAAACCAAGAAATCCAGATTCGATCACCATTCACCAGAATCAACATCCCTAAACCAGATTGAACATCACCCCAGAATCATCCATCACCACATCCTCCACCAGATTCAATCAAACCCAGCCACTAACAAAAAATCAAAAACCAAAAACATCAAAGCAATCTCCAGAAATTTAAGGAAAAGTAACCCAGAAATTTATGAAAGCATCCCAACCGCCGCCCCAACCCTATCACCGCACCACGGAAACCAATCTCCAGCCACCATAGCCACCACCATACCCAGCCCCAACAATTTGAAACCTAAATCGAAGCAACCCAGAAATGAAACCCAAAAATTTATCAAAAAAATCTCCAGAATTTACCCGAAATTTACCAGAAATGAAACCCTAAATCGAAGCAACCTATCAAATCAAAATTTCTTCTTGTTAAGAAAACCCCACCCCCTAATTTTTTTTGCAGAATGAAGAACGAAGAACGAAGAAGATGCAATCGATGGAGATCCAGCCATCGATGGAGACCGTTGGTTTGGCGGAAGAATTTAGCGTAGGAGAGGCGTTGATCGGTGACGGCGTTGATGAGTGAGGTGGTGGTGCCAGAGCGAAGGAGACCGATGTTTGGGTTGATTGAGAAAGAGATATAGGTGTTTGGATGAAGAAGATGTTTGGAGAAAGAGGTGTTTAGGTTGACTGATTTTTGGAGAAAGAGAAAGAGGTGTTTGGAGAGAGAGGTGTTTGATCGAGAAAGAGTGGAAGATGAAGAAATTAAGTTTTTTTTTTTTTTTTTTAATTTTTAATTCGTTTTTTAAAAAAAGGATTTGATCTCCAACGTCCATCATGGTGATGGACGGTGGAGATCAATCTTTCTTTAAAAAAATTTATTTATCAAAAACTAATTAAAATTTTTAATTATATTATTTAAAAAAATTATTTTTCTTTTTTATAAATAGATTTTGAATTTTTTTCTTTTTAGATTTTTTTTGAGTTTTTATAAATCAGATCCATTAGTTTATTTTTTAATTTTATTTTTAAGATTTTTTGACATGTGTCAAATTTTGATTGGATTACAACCTAAGTTAATTTGTAAAATTTTATAAAGTTAGAGGGTAATATCGTATTTTTAAACCTTTAATTTAACTGAAGGGTAAAATAGTCAATTTACATTTTCTGTGACCATTGACCGTCAAAAATCTGGTCAATTGGATCAAATTGATGGGTTTTTGAAAATATAGGGACCAATCATCTAAAAAGTGAAAGTTAGTTAAAAAAGTCATTTCGGGCGAAAACATAGGGACGAAAACGATAATATCCCTTTTTTTTTTATAGTGCATTTACAAATAGATTATTGGTATAGATACGTACGTTGTGGTGGTGCCATGTTGGTTGATGCAGCAGCAATCTTCTGTGGATCAAGACGGGTCTGATTCCAGAGCTTTTGTGGTTGGTTTTCATCGTTTGCCAAGGCCGATGAACACTTAGGGACCGTTTGTGTTTTTTCATTTAAAGTCTTTTTTATAAGACCTTAATTTGTTAGACATATGTATAAGTCTTACAAATTAAGATACTATGATATATTTGTTTTTTCATTTAAAGTCTTTTTTATAAGACCTTAATTTGTTAGACATATATATAAGTCTTACAAATTAAGATACTATGATATGTTTGTTTTTTCATTTTAGAAGATTTATTACAAATATAAAATTGATTAAGTTGTGTTAGGGTTTTTTCAAAATCGGGGATTTTTGGAAAATTGATTTTTAGGGTTTTATTATGTGCAAATAAAATTGTAAATGTATTAATTGTTATAAAAGATTTGTGGAAATTTACTAAAATACTCTACCGTGGTACTTTTTTAATAAAAAAAAAAAAGTTTATTTTTTTTTACTTTTTTTTTTTTTTATTTGGTTTACACCATCCGGTTTCCGGGTGGGGCGGATCCACCATACATAAGTAAAATATAAGTTGAAAAAACAAACAAACTGATTTATCTTAATTTAAGATATAAAAGGTAATAAGAATAAAAAAACAAACAGCTCCTTGCTCTTATTGTAATATTATACAATACAGTGTGCCAAATATGGCCTTAGGATGGCTCTATTGATTATGCATTGTTAATTAATTATCCAACAAAAGGGTAATGTTTTTAATTATTAATACTGTTTTCTGTTCTTGCTCTGTTTTTCTCTTTAAAACACAACACTTCTTCCTTAACAAGGAGTTCTTAATCAACTTTTTTTTTTTTTTTTTTATACTCAAGCGTGGAAACAACTTGGAAATTCATGTTATAAATAAACAAAGGGAATCAAAGATTATTATATAGTGGCCTTGAAACGCTACAGCAACCAATTGAAACTTGACACTATATATTTGCAATCTAAGTTGTGATTTGGTTAAATATGGATTTGGTAATGAAATTTATCATACTCGCAGAGTGGAGTTACATATGACGAGGGAAAAGAAAAAATTGAATTACAAGTGAAGGACACCAACTCAAAACCAAGTATCTCATTTATTTAATTTTCATTTTCATGAAAAAAAAAAAAAAAAAAAAAAAAACTACGTATATCTCATTTGTCTAGTTTTGATTGTCACCTATACCTAAGTAGTAAACTTGCCATCTCCAATAGAGGGTGAGAGCTATAGTTATATTTGAGTCTCAAATAATGCTAAGAATGATGTTTATATGTACTTTTGTTCTAGTGGTGCAGAGAGTGATATTTTTATAACAAATTTTATTATGTCTGATTTATAATAAGTGATCAATAAATTATAATTTTATAAACTTTAATGTTGATAAAAACAATACCATAGTAAATTTCTCAATGAGATCTTTAAAATGGTAGTAATATTTAATATTTTTAAATATTTTTAAATCATTACCAGATTTGATAATATTGAAAATTTTAATTTTAAAATAAGGAAACATCATAAAATTTTAATTTCATAGATTAGAATACACTTAACATAAACACATACATAAAGAAAAATTACATGCATAATCGAAAGTATAAACATGTGTCACATGTGTTGTGTTAGAATAGTTGTGATTTTAGTTGTGATATTTAGCACTATTCAAATGTAAAGAGTAATGCTAGATATTACAACTAAAATCACAACACTTCCAGCACAACACATGTGGCACATGATGTGTTAATTGGTGAGTGAATACATAGATATATGAGATAAATCATTATTAATGTGTATCCACTCATCAATTGACACATCATGTGCTATATGTGTTATGTTGGAATTATTGTGATTTTAGTTGTGATATCTAGTATTATTCAAATGTAAATCACAAATTTGAACTACGAACATAATTTAAATTCAAATTGCAATAATTTTTGAATTTTTGCTGATTTTCTAGTGTTTTTGTGATAAAAAAATTAATTTATTTCAAATTTTAATGTTGGAAAAATTGTAAACCGTTCATCTCTAATGGTCAACAAATCTGATTCGTCTATCTCCAACAGTCAACAAACTCAACGGATCCCACACATTCATCTCTCTTAATTATGGTATGGGTCCCACAAATAAAACAAAAAATATCACTATTTTATTCATTCAACACATGTGCCCTACCACCTTATACATGGATCCCACCATATAACTTTCACTAACACCTTTATTAAATATAACTCACTCAAATAACTCTCAACATATTTTAACTCTCTATTGGGAAAGGTTTTGAGATTTAAAATGAGCATATAACTCTCTATTGGAGATGGTCTTATCCAAATATTAGAATTGCAAATAAACATTATGAGCACTATAACTATCGATTGAAGCTGCATTGTGCAAATAAGATTACTCCATGCAATTATTGCAAAATAATGTACCATATATAACTCAAAAAACAAATTAAAAGTTATTAATTGGGCTAGGCATGCAAAATTGAACTGAGATTTGGTGGGGTGCACCAGGCCTTGCAGTTGTGCAACACATGACGACGCTCGAGGATCACAACAGCTGTGGACACTCCCCTCAAAAAATAAATTTAATATTGTGTGGTTGTGTGGACCAATAATCTACATATTAACTTTACGTAAGTTTACATTTTACCTTTGAAGTTCTCCCAGAACTTTACGCGAATTTGAATTTTACCCCTGAACTTTTTTTTTTTTAAACATTAAACCCCAGAACTCTCATTAATTGACAAACAATTTAGTTTATTAGATATCTACATTCAAGTTTTACAAACTAATAAGAATTCAGGAGGTCTAACGCCTAAAAAAATTCAGATGGTAAAATACAAACTCGAGTAAAGTTAAAGGAAGACGAATGCCAATAAACCTATTAGATATTAAATTAATATGAACAAATACTACACTTGATCTTTGCTTTTATAAGCGGCCACGCTTCGCTCCTTCACTTATTCCGCCAACGTGGGACTTGAAACAAACTCCATTACTCATGCTAGTTCTCTCCTTCGCCACTGCATCAGATAATTTGCTTCACGACACAAATTTAGTTGTTTTGGCAAGATGCTAATCCATATAAGACTAAAGAATTAACAACAAAGTAAATTAGATTAGACAATTTTTTAATTTATTTACTGGTATAATAAGAAGATGTCATTGTTATATTGATTAATTAATTGGGAAGACAAAATTAACATTGTTTTCCAATTTACCACAGTTTTAACTTTTAACTCATATCACCAAAGATGATGACTTTAATCAGGGACGATATTGTAAATTAATCAAAGATAATGACTCAAAATGAAAATTATTGTTCTGCTTCTCCTTGAAGTTTCGAGAATTTAGAGGGCAAAGAAATGGAAAGACGGAGACAGAGAGCGAGGATGTTGATGAAAGTGGTGACTCTGCTGTGTCTGGTGGTACTATGTACCGCGATCGAGTCGCCGCAGTACGCGGTTGTACACTCTGAATCCGATTTCGAGGTCAGACTCTACACAGACTCTACTTGGATGATATCTGCTCCTGTTCGTGAACTCTCCTTCGAGAAATCCACCTTGTTGGGCTTCCACAGGTACCTTATCTTACATTCTTCAATTCATTTTTTGATGAAATATCAGTTGCCCAGAAAACCCTTTTTTCTCTAATTTCAAGCACACAAATTTGGCATCGTTTTGTGTTCAAGTTTATGATTTGTGACTTTGATGAATTGTTTCCAAATTTGTTCTCTTTGTTGCTATTAGGGTTGATTATCCTGCAATCTTTATTTTAAATACTATTGCTGGGACCTTCACGAAGATCAGAATCCAGTTGTCTTCATTTGCTTGATTTTTTTTTTTTTTTAAAAATATGTGGATGTTGTTGTAATAGGTTGTTCCAGTACATCCAAGGTGCCAATCTTAATTACTCTCGCATAGCAATGACAGCTCCTGTAGTGACAAGCATAGTTCCAGGAGCTGGCCCTTTTCGCTCGTCGGCCTATTTCGTTGGATTCTACTTGCCTGTCAAGTTCCAAGCTGACCCACCAACACCTCTCCCCGAACTTCATCTGAAACCCTATGTGTGGGACAGTCACTGTGTTGCGGTCAGGAAGTTCTCTGGATTCGCTAAGGATGAATTCGTGGTGAGAGAAGCAGAGAAACTTGCTGTCAGCTTGAGTAGGTCTCCTTGGGTTAACTCTACTTCTGATGACAGTGGTTATGCTTACTCCATTGCTCAGTATAATTCTCCCTTCCAGTTCATCGGTCGTGTTAATGAAGTTTGGGTGGATATTGATGCATCTGGAATTGATAGCTGTAGATCCTGTAAAATAGCTACATATTGAAGTGAACTGCAGAATGAGTGTATGAAGATTGAACTAAACTTGAATTACTATGTTATGTGAAAATAGATGGTGAATGGTCCTGTGTATAATGTACTTTGTAATAAACACCACATTGTTGTTTAATCTTTTGTTTCTACTTGATAATTCCTTTCTATGCCAATGAAGCTCCATTTGAGATCATTCAGAAGTAGAAAAACTGATGTTCCACCATCCATTCGCCTGCCTAGTTGAAAAGTGTGAGCTTCGATTGTCCTTCGATGCAAGCAAATGCACTTGTTCACGAGTCCATACAATTCTCCACCTATGCAAGTAAACATCTAGAAAACCACATGCATTTATGTGTCCAAAAGAGTCAACTTCGTCTGTAATTTTCCTTCTTATGTGACACTTCACTTCAAAGCTAGATCTTCCAAACGTGTATGGGTTTGGCTGAGCAGCACGAGCCTATGTACAGGTGCTATCTAGGCTTCTATGGTGCTTCTATGGATATCCGAGCAGCACGAGCGTAGATGGGCAAATTAATTATAAAAAAACCTACTCGATTTGCACCTTACGGTCGGGTCAGTGATATGCATGGGCAAATTATGCATATAAAACTAGTGATTATGGGCACTGATCAGATTTCGAAATTGTATGTAAAGATACTCTTACCATTTATGACATAGTTTCCATCCTCTTCTAATATCAGATCGATTATTCTCGTTATTTAAATAAAGCCATATGGCTTCATTGTTTACTTTATAGATAGACTGTGAGTATCGATATGGATATTCATTATAATTGAATGTTATGAATCATTAAAACGGTTATAAGTATAATCGTGAAATTATACTTTTGTAATCGAATACTAAACAACATACGGCTTTTTGTTAGAAGCTCTACTCCTTAAAAGCTCTACTTCAAAAATAGAGTGATGTTATTGACAATCTATTAAATTTCTTTTTACACTCCATTTTAAATTATTTTTATTATATGACAAATTTATCCTAATTAAAATTACTAACTACTATAAAGAAATTCTAAATACACTACGGAACAATTTTACTAGAGTTCGATGTTTTTATTTTTTATTTTTTATTTTATTTTTTATCTTATCGTGTTTCTCAAACCCTAAAACTTGTTTTTTTCAATATCATTAAAGTTTTATTTGATTCCGAAGTGATGAGAATGATTTAAAATAAGAAACAAACAAATCTTTTTAAAGTGTGACTTTTGCTGATTTTTTGTTTACATATACAAACAACAAGAACAAAAAAAAAGTGTAGATTTTTTTTTCAAGTGTTGTAGACCCTTAAAAATTTTGAAAAAAAAAAAAAGGTAAAATGAAGGAAAAAAAATTCAAAAACTTAACAGCCCTTTTATTCGCCTTTTTTTTTTTTTTTTTTGACAAAACAATGAATAAATGACTTTCTCTCTCAAATCATGATCATTGAAATATTCAATTAAACAATAATAATAATTTGAAACAAATTGATTTTAATAAAAATTTAGGTTTTTATGATGAATTTTTTTTTTTTTAAGAGGTGTCAAAAGATAAAAAGGATAATTTTGGAAAAAATGAAGTGTATTTATATTTTTTTTAAATTTAAGTTTTTATAATGAAGTGTATTTAGAAAAAAAAAAAAAGTGTGAAAAGAAAAAACTTGGATTGTAAGGAGAAAATCTCCAAAAATATATACTCTATAAACTCTATTTGAAAAACCATACAACACATACCCTAAATAGGTTATGCAATATTGTCATTTGGTTTTTTTTCTTTTTCTTTTTCTTTTTCTTTTTGTTGTGACAATACATTATACATATGGGCCATTCTTGAATTGCACTTAAAAGATTAGCAAGCTCTTTAAAATATCAAGTATGAATGTATGATTAACTCTACGTGGCAAGCCTTCATCCGAGTTCACTGTATTAGGAGATGATGTGAAACTTGAATCAATTTAGGAGGTTTGAGATTATGATTTTGATAGAATTAATTAAAAGTCTTTATTCCTATAATTAATACAGACAAATTTGTAATACGGTAGAAATTTAAAACAAATATTTAACTAAATGTGTTGGGTTTGTATTAACATAAATAAAATTCACTTGAAATGTAGTAATTTATAAAGAATAAAAAATAAAAAAGTTATTTTTTAATTATAAGAGATTGTTAAATAAGTTATAAGTGGTAGATGAAAACACGTGTCCCTCCTTGAGCGACATCATGGAATTTTTATGCTATTAGGGTCCACAATGGCTTCAACATCAACGGTCCACTCCACTCACAAATCACAATACCAATGTGACTACTATCAGGAGGCTGTATTCCTCCTCAACATCAACTCAAATGAAGAGTGTAATTATCAGAAATATTACACACTTATTAATAAATAATTAATATTGATTTTTAATGGATTTGAGGTTACAGGTCGAATGCGTCCGGTTGAAGTGGTTATTTTGGACTAATTACACAAACACCCCTGAGTTTAGGTATAATTACATGTGTATGGAGTTTTTATCCATAATTGCATAAACATCCTCTGTAATTAGTTGACTTCGTTAAATCTAATCATTGACCACAATTTTACCCTAAATAGGTTATGCAATATTGTCATTTGGTTTTTTTCTTTTTCTTTTTCTTTTTCTTTTTCTTTTTGTCGTGACAATACATTATACATATGGGTCATTCTTGAATTGCACTTAAAAGATTAGCAAGCTCTTTAAAATATCAAGTATGAATGTATGATTAACTCTACGTGGCAAGTCTTCATCCGAGTTCACTGTATTAGGAGATGATGTGAAACTTGAATCAATTTAGGAGGTTTGAGATAATGATTTTGATACAATTAATTAAAAGTCTTAATTCCTGTAATTAATACAGACAAATTTGTAATACGGTAGAAATTTAAAACAAATATTTAACTAAATGTGTTGGGTTTGTATTAACATAAATAAAATTCACTTGAAATGTAGTAATTTATAAAAAATAAAAAAGTTATTTTTTAATTATAAGAGATTGTTAAATAAGTTATAAGTGGTAGATGAAAACACGTGTCCCTCCTTGAGCGACATCATGGAATTTTTATGCTATTAGGGTCCACAATGGCTTCAACATCAACGGTCCACTCCACTCACAAATCACAATACCAATGTGACTACTATCAGGAGGCTGTATTCCTCCTCAACATCAACTCAAATGAAGAGGAAGAAGCTCAAGAGGAAACGAGCCGTCGTGAGATGGTTGAAAAGTTTTAGACGGAAGAGAAGATTTTGTACAAATTGAATAAGGTTAGGCATCTGGTTTGAAAGTATGTTCAGGTCAAGATTGTAAACTAATCCACTTGATAACAAACAGGGTGGAGCTCCAGATGCTATTTGACTGGCCAGGCTGCTTGAGAATCTCTTGTAAATGTCACAAAATGGAGATATTGACCAAACAAGAATTGATTATTGATGACCGTTTTCAGCTTTTGCTTCCACAATTGTTGAATTGATTATTGTGTTGTTTGTTGTCAAGTGCTTCATGAATTGACTTGAAATCTTAAATTGTTTGCTGTGTTGCATCCCACAAACTGCCAAGTAGAGAATTATCTTCTTCTGTAATTAGTCGTTGATCCCCAGTTTATCTATGGCCATCTGCTTCGTAAAAGAGATTTTTTTTTATCGAATGTAACTTTCTTGCTGCGTCTTTTATATACATGCGATCTCAGGGTGTTTCCATAGAAAAACAAATAATAATAATTAATAATCTGATATATTATTATCAGAAATATTATATTTATAATTAATATTGATTTTTAATGGATTTGAGGTTACAGGTCCAATGCATCCGGTTGAAGTGGTTTTTATTTTTAAATTTTGTTTGGGGAAATGCACTGTGTTGTTGAGATATGTGCACCGTTTTAAATTTTGTTTGGGGAAGTGCACTGGGTTTTGCCACGTGGCTCAATTGTAAAAAATATAAAAAAATAAATATAAAAAGTTAAGGGGAAAAAACTATTCATTGACATCCTAAAAGTTAAAATGAGTTTTCTCACGACCGCCTCTCTCACTCTCTCTCTCTCATTCGTTTCAAGTTTCAACATCGCTCTTCTTCTCTGGTAGCTCTTCTTCTCTGTTCATAAAGGGATTGTCTTCCACCTCTAAATACCTGGTATTTTCCTACTCTCTTTCTCTACTTCAATTTTATTTCCCTTTTTTTTTCACCATTTTTTTAATTTTTTTTTTTTGTCGCTATTTTTGTTGCGAAAATCAATTATTTCTTCGAAAATTGATCTCAAAGCAACTGCTTTGTCACGAAAATCCTGGAATTTGTCACGAAATTTTACTACGGATTTGTCACGAAAAAGGATTTGATTTGTCACGAAAAAAATTCTTTATTTGTCACGAGCCTTAAGTATTTTCGTGACAAATGAATTATTTTATTTAATACATTATTTATTTTCCACTGTTTTGTCCCGAAATTTTACTACGGATTTGTCACGAGATTTTTCACGGATTTGTCACGAAAAAAATCTTTGAAAAAATATACTTGATTTGTCACGAGCCATTAGTATTTTCGTGACAAATTAATTATTTTATCTCATAAATTATTTATTTTCGAGGATTTGTCACGATATTTCGAAGATTTGTCGCGAAAAAAAATCTTGATTTGTCACGGGCATGCAGTATTTTCGTGACAAATGGATTATTTTATATCATAAATTATTTTTTTTACTATGGATTTGTCACGAAAAAATCTTGATTTGTCACGAGCCATTAGTATTTTCGTGACAAATGGATTATTTTATATCATAAATTATTTTCTTACTATGGATTTGTCACGAGCCATTAGTATTTTCGTGACAAATGGATTATTTTATCTCATAATTTTTTTTTTACTACGGATTGTCACGAGCCTTTCGTATTTTCGTGACAAATGAATTATTTTTTCTCATAAACTATCTATTTTCCACTACGGATTTGTCACGAGTTTTCGAAAATTTGTCAAATGGATTTGTCACGAGCCTATAGTATTTTCGTGACAAATGAATTATTTTATCTCATAAATTATTTATTTTCGAGGATTTGTCACGGGCCTGTGGTATTTTCGTGACAAATGGATTATTTTATATCATAAATTATTTTTTACTATGGATTTGTCACGAGCCTTTGGTATTTCGTGACAAATGGATTATTTTATATCATAAATTATTTTCTTACTATAGATTTGTCACGAGCCTTTAGTATTTTCGTGACAAATTATTTTATCTCATAATTTTTTTTTTCACTTCGGATTTTGTCACGAGCCTTTCGTATTTTTGGACAAATGAATTATTTTCTCTCATAAACTATCTATTTTCCACTACGGATTTGTCACGAGTTTTCGAAAATTTGTCATGAGATTTCGAGAACTTATCACGAAAAAAACCTTGATTTGTCACGAGCCATAAGTATTTTCGTGACACGTGAATTATTATATCTCATAAATTATTTATTTTCTCTGATTTGTCACGCAAAAGAATGTCAGGTAAACTGATTTCTTCTTGACAATTCCTTTGATTGGATTTGTCACGACCTTTAATTTTTTTCGTGACAAATTAATTTTTTTGTCTCCAATATATATATATATATATATATATATAATTTTCAGTATTTAAAATTATTTTCAAATTAATCAGTACCGAAATTTTACTATTTCGTGACAGTCTCTGTGATTTTGGGTTGCTAGTGTTTTTTTTTTGCATTTGGATATATATTTTTTATTTGTTTATAATTTGGTTATCAAGTTTCTCTATTTTAATTTTGTCAATTATATATTGATGATGTGATAATTGTGTTGTAAAACAAAAACATACTCTCATGATTTGGTTTAGCGATCGCTGTTTTAGCTATTGGTGAATGTCTCATCAAAGCTCTTTGCTTTTTAGCAGATTAATTACCACATAATGAGTGTAGACGTGAATGGGAAGACGTAAGCTCAAGAAATATGTTGGAGCTGTGAAGCATTTGATAATGAGACTGGCAAGTTGTTTTAGGTTGGGTAAAGTGACACCAATGTCAGCAGGAAAACTCCCTTGAAGCTTGTTTATTTCCACTGAAAAAATTATGAGGGCCGAGATGTTATAGATGCTAGATGGAGATTGTTATCCGCCATTATCAGATACTGCAATCTTGTTAATCGACCAAGCTCCTCAGGAATTAGAGATGAGAAATTACCAAGAGAAGGGGGGATTTCTCCCTTGAAATTATTCTGACCAAGGCCTAGAGCTGCAAGAGCTGATGTAGCAAAGGACAAAAGACCAAGGAGCGAGGGCTGCAGTTTTAAACGGCAAAACAATCTGGCTTGGCTGTTAAGATTTGTGAATATTATAAAATACTAGCATCACTCAGCCTTGGTTTCTTCTTCTCTGTAGGAATTGAAAACATTTTTCTGCATTTATTAAGTCAATGAGCTGATGAATTGGTCTTTGGAACATCTTGCTTTGTTTCTTTGCAAGTTGCCATAACTTGAACACCTTCTCATGCCGTTCCATGTAAAACGAAGGGATGGCCTCCAGGAATTTGCTTAGTGGTTTGCCTCTGAAGTTGCTGCAAGCAGGCAACCTTGAACACAATTCCAAGCATCCTAACATTACTCAAGTTTGACATATATAAGAACCCGAACCCTTTTCGTCCCATTTATATATCAAGTTTACAAATGAGTTATTTGGGTTACAGAAATCATTTCAATAAAAATATTTTTAAATATATATATATATATCATTTTCATTACATAATCTATATATTTTATATATTTTTTTAGTGCATTTACAAATAGATAATTGGCATGGGGATGATGGTTGGTGGTACGTTTTTTGTAGTGTGAGATGATGAGAGTGAGAGACATGTTGTGGTGGTTGATGCAGCAGCAATCTTCAAGGCACGGGTCTGCTTCCACAGCTTAATTTTGTGGTTGGTTTTCATCATTTGCCAAGGCTGATGAACACCTACTCTCAGAGGCGGACATAGTAGAGGGCTGCCCCAGGCTGTATAGCCTGGGCAGCCCAAAAAAAAAAAAAAAAAAATTCAATACATAAATGCTTAATTACACTAATACCCCTAAAGTTTAATAATATTACAAGAATATGATATTTTCTCTAAATTTAATGAAATATAAATATTTTGTTCTTCAAAGTAAGTTATAAAAATATAAATAATATTATAGCTTCTAACATTATAGAATTAAATCATCCAAAAGTTTAAATAATTTTATTAACTACAAGTTTAAATAATTGTTTATGCATAAATTTTACAATATATTTCATATGCTTAAGTAGTCCATTATCAAATTGGTACCATCTTATTATTCAAAAAAATAAACAAATATTCATCGTGAATTATATATATAAAAAATTATTTTTAATCAACGGCTCGCATGTCTCGCACCAACTTTATTATATATGTGTGCAGCGAGGAAGAAAATCACAAAAGTTTTCTCCACAATGCACACCGAATTTAAAAATGTAGTGTGAGAATTTGTGAGTTATTAATAAAGCATTATAATATTTTTACTGAACAAAACTAAATAGATCAAACTATTGACTTTATAATATTAGTGTGTAACGGGAAAAAATACTGTTTCGGCCCTCCTGGTTTCGGCCCTGCCTACTACTCCTACTCTCATTGCAGTCTGCGCAAAGTATTTCCCACTCACCCCTTCTGCTTTTGGGCTCAATGCAACATAACACGTGGTCGATGCACCCTGCAATCAACCACACAATTTCAATTTTCTATCAAGTCAGATGTATGTCACCATGCATCTTGGTCCATGGTCCATGGTCAGTCAATCAACCAAACAAACAAACAAAAACAAACTCTCATGATTCATGAATATGAATCTTTTGGACAAACCTGAGATGTAGATTTTAGTAATTTGGAAGCAATGAAAAATAAAGAATCTGCACACAACATATATAATTTGTTGTTGTTAGAGATTCTTGCCTTTGTGGGCTCTAATTATTCCAGTTTTTACCAGGCCCGGATGTACTGCATTAATAGTCGCTCATGCATTCCTTGCCTGCATGAATTTTTTTTATTATTATTATAAAACAATCACTGTCCGTAACTTTGTCAACCGACACTGTCCAATGTGACGCTTATTCAATCTGATAATGTCTCAAGTTGGATTAAAAAATATTATCAATCGAGTACCCACCTTGAGCTGTTTGCTAATTTCCTTGGCATGTAATATACTAGCAAGTTTGGACTGAGCACAGGCCCTGGTGCCGTTGTAACTGTAAACATAGAAATTGTGTTACTGTTTTAATTTTCATGATAAATAATAATAATAATAATAATAATAATAAAGCATTGAATTTTGAAATTAATGAAAGAAAAAGACCAATCAGTCAATCTTGTTTAGGCCGAAGTTGTTCATGTTCATTTCAAGTTACTGTAAAGGTGTGAGCATGTAACAGACCAATCCAGGGCTCTCGGACAAGTTGATCTCCTCCAGTCGGACAGCTTCCGGTTGTGTCCATCATTATCACCGTCCAATGTGGGCTCTAATCATTCCAGTTTTTACAGGGCCAATCAGTTCTTGCCTGAGTGCTTATGAAGCTCTTA
This sequence comes from Acer saccharum, assembly GCA_030490815.1. Taxonomy (NCBI): domain Eukaryota; kingdom Viridiplantae; phylum Streptophyta; class Magnoliopsida; order Sapindales; family Sapindaceae; genus Acer; species Acer saccharum. The sequence continues at coordinate 632,353 of CM059876.1, forward strand.
AAATGTACATGTCTTTGAACTTGCAAGAGATCTTGGGCATGAGTTTTATTAAAATTTCTAACAAATACTCCTTTCATGATCATCATTAGCACTGCGATCAAAAAGTTGCCGCTGAGCAAGCTTCTTTCTGCGTTCAGCAACCAGACAATATAAATAAGCACCAATTGTACGTAAAGAAAAAAATGAATTGAACTTTGTCATACAATAAACTAAAAAGGTTACCAAAAGAACAGACTATTGGATTTTACCTGTAGAATTCGGCAAAAAGGTCTTTGTCACTGATATAAGCAAGCAACTTAACTACCTGCGGAAACCAAGCACTACACAGTTCAAAATCAATGTTAGTGATGGTGCACCACAATTTACTAAAAGTAGTACCTTTTCAAGTGTTTCTTCAATGTATTTTCAAATGTACACAGTACACCACAAACCTTGTGAAACAATGTATGGTTCTGAAAACAATTAGTGATATATTCCATATACGTATTTGTCATGCAACTCGATTATTTTTCTGATAAGGACCTGAAAACAAGACAACAAAGTCAATTTTTGACATTTGCAACAAACTTCAAGAGAATCCAAGTGTATGAGATAAGACATTTACCTGTTCCTGCACTGCATGTCCAGTCTGTTTGAGAAGAAAACTATAAGCACTTAGCACCACATGCAATCGACAAAACATAAGCACGAGTATGTGTGGCATTCAACTGAGCTATATTGATTGGATAAAGTAAAATGATACAGAAGGGGGCCCAGCTGGGAGCATGTTTTGTTTGTTTCCCCAATGGAATGGAAGGGACTTGGTCAAATAAACTACAAACTACAAAATTTAAGTTATTAACATAAATAAATTATGTAATTTACCTAAATAAATAAAAAATAGTAGAGTTATATATCTAAATATTAGATTTGCAAACAGACGTTATAAGCACCATTGAAGCTGAATTTTCTGATCATAACCAACCATGTATGTTAACTAATAATGAATCAGAGAATTCATAATACATTTTTTTTTTATTTCGAAAGAAATCAAGTTTCTTATTTACATTTGAACAAGAGATGATGAAAAACTCAAAAATGTATTATATAAATTAAACCTTGTAAGTTGACTTTTGAACAAAGGCATCTCTATACAACAGAACAAAAATAAAAATAAAAATAAAAATTGCAAGCCACCAATAAGTCAAATTAATGCAGATTATTAATTAGCATGTGATTATTAATTAACCAAACGCGGTAAACCGTAAATGCATGCGTTGGCATTGCAACCCAATTTTTACAAGTTGATAGTCCATCTCACAAGTATCTTAATTTTAAAAACATGTTTTGTTTTCTTGTTAATGTAGTTTTGATCATGCAATTAGTAATGTAGATTTTGTTCATTAATTATATGATAGTTTACTATATACTTATTTGGTTACTTGTTGTTGCAATAAGCACATTAGTCTTAATGACATTACAATGATTAGTGTACATGTGTTTTGAGTCTTTTAATTTGAGTCGCATTTTCATGGTTCAAACAAATTTTTTGTTTTTTGTTTTAATTGGAATTTTTTGTTCTTTTAGCTAGGCTTTGTTGATCAATTATATGTTTCTGTTTTTTTTTTTTTCAAAAGTATTTTGTTACTGTCCATCTTATAACTATAATATTCGTATATTTGTGTAAAATTATTCATACAACTATTGATAAATTGTTTAATTTTTTTTTTCAAATGGTATATAGTAATAGTAAAACGCGTGTATGAAGACGGAGGTTTATGTAAATTAAAGATTAGTATAATATAAGCCCATTACGTTGAGGATACCTTGGTGTAAATAGGTTATGCAATATTGTCTTTGACTGCATATTGTTAGAATTTGGTGGAGGAGAAGGACAAAAAAGTGAAGTGAAGGAACTGGAGGAAAATATTGCTGCTGTTGCTTTCACTGCAAATAGCAAGATGGGGAAAGCATTGATGGTGAAGTGTAAAACCCTGCAAGAGGAAAATGACGAGATTGGTTGTCAAAATGAGGAAGCTAGCTAGGAGAGGTACTGCACAACTGTGTTATATTGTTATTTATGCAATTGATGTGTACTTATTTTCTCTCCAGCTTAAAGTTTGGTTCTTTCATGGATTGGTTTATATATCTTTCTGGGGTTGATTTGTTTCGTTTCATCTTGAAAATTGATGGAAAATTTTGTGTTTGCATGGATATTTATATGCAAAATCACTGTGCCTGTATAGGATAGAGAAGAGTGAGGAAAGGGGGTTTGGTAGTTGAACGCATCAAACTTGGGGTGACTATTGATCTTACAGTACTTGTCATCTTTTGTGGACTCAAAGTCTCAAACAGTCACTGCTGTTCCCATCATATTCAACAAAATTGCTGTTATGGTATAAATATTATATTCTTAATTCATGTTGATCTACTTTGTGGTGTTGCATGCATGCAGGCTTATACAAACATATGAAACTGTGATATCTTAAAAGAGAAGCTAGAAGAGAAGGATTGTGAAATCGAAAGGCTGAAGCATTACCTGAGGAAGCTGTAAACTGAGATGTAGACTTGCAAAATTTGTAGGAAATTAAGTTACAACTAATTTAATTAGGATCATTTAACCTAATGAGCCAACAAGTTACAATCCCCAACAACAACAACAAAATACATAATTGGAGAAAAATACAAGTAGATGTATAGAAGGTATCGACCTCCAGTCCTCCACTAATTACAGACTACTTACATTATCGATCTCCGCCATCTCTATCTGACTACCTCGGTCTGTCCACATTCCAATCAGGCATCGAAGACAAGCGCAGGCCCATATTCAAAACTCACCGTTTTATAGAAGATTTAGAGCCAGACACGGACTGGAAGACTTTTCTCAAACCACAAATGCAGGCCCATTTAATACCGGCCCAATTTTGATACGGCTTTTGGGCTTTTGAAACAAACCACGATATTATTATAAAAGAATTTTATTGAAATCGAAAAGGAAAAATAACAATTAAGAAAGTAAACACATTACACATTACACATCATATCAAATTAATCATGCATTAAAATAAAAATAAAATCACCATTTCATATTTTATTAATTAAACGTGGACAATTTCAACTTGAAAAGAGTCAAGACAAATGAATACAAGCAAATGCAACAAATTAATAATTAACATCCGAAATGATTCATTTCCAATTATTTTTTTGGGTTGTAAATATCAGTTTATAAACTCTTTTTAAATAGTAATTGATGATGGCGCTAAATTTCGAATTTTAAACAATTTCTATGTACAACCGTAGATTTCTTTAAGAAGTGTCAATCTGCGTGAATTTGTTAACGGTAGAAATTGTAAGTGTAAACCGATAGACCATTCTCGATTATGTTTATTAATTTGAACATGATTGGTGCGATGGAGATCACGATATGTGTTTATGTCATCGAAAAAACTTTGGTTACAGTGACAACATATGACATGATTCATTTCCATTTTTTTTTTCTTTGGTTGGCCAGAATCACCACCACCAATCGGTTGCTGCTTGGCCTCAGCATCGCCACCACCTATGGCTTCCTCAGCACCACTTGGATGTTGCTCCTCTTGAACGACTTCCTCAACAATGCCACCTCCTACGACGTGGATCTCACCTTCCTCTTATTCTTTATTAGAGTCCCAACTAATGAGCGGTATAACATTGCTTATATTGAAAATTACGTCGTGAAAGTCCAAAATATGGTCTAACAATTCATCGAAATAAGTGAAAAAATGATGAAAAAAAAGGTGAAAATTTAGGTTTATTGTAGAAAAATATTAAGCCAAAAAATATCTAGTAATTGAAACTGTATGTTTCAACTTTAGGGAATTCAAAAGAAACGAAACGATTCCTTGTCTTCTCAAAATTCTTCCTCGATTAGCGGCCGGCACCAACACGTGGAGGGAAAATGGCTCTAGCAGCATCCTAATGAACCTACTGTTGATCACACGATTTTTTTAGTTAGGGTTGATCACACGATTGTTCTAAGACAAGGAAAAAAGCATTAAACGATGCATCTCAGTCCTTCAACTTTGCATCTAAAATCAATAAACCTACTGCTGTCCTGAAAAAAGATTTGCAACAATTTAAATCCAGGTATCTAAGACATGCTTTTGTTAATCATTGGCAATACCGAGCATCAAATTCCTTAATGACTCAATAGGTGTACACATACAGCAATGGGGATATTTACAACATTCAGTAAAATATAAAGAAGAATAAAAGAAAGGAAAATATATTATTGAAAATCCTTAACCCTTCTTTGGATGAATTTGGTGAAATAAAAAAGAATCAGTATAAGCAAAATCACAACAGCCAAATCCTGGAAAACACAAGAATATTGAAACAATTTAGCAAACAGATTTAGTATTTACAACACAAACACATTCAAAAACAAGCTCACAGTACTGACAATGAAGATATTATAAATGATCAATAACTTACAAACTTCATGAAAAAGGGTACTTGTTAGGGTGTACACTGTATGAAAATTCACTTCAGAAGAATTACGTTGGAGAGCTAGCTAGTCTAACAAAATGCTCTTAAAACCTAACTCAAAATTGATCAGCGGCGCGGAGGGAAAGCAGCTCCGATGGCCAGGGTGGCAGCCGCCTGAGCAGCTGCTAGGGCGTCGGTGGCATGCGCGCTGACTGTCTGAGCAACGACCATCAGGGCAACTGCAACCAACGTAAAAACGGAAAGAATCGACACGACCAGTATGGTGATGGACAGTATGATCACCTCTAAGGCGATAATCAACTGTGCACCGATATTACAAGCTACGGAGGCCAGGGTGGCGGCGGCAGAGGAGACGGGCTCCTTAGCAATACCACCTCCTACGGCATGGATCTCATCTTCCTCTTCTTTTTTATTAGAGTCCCAACTAATGGACGGTATTGCTTATATTGAACATTTCGTCATGAAAGTCCAAATTATGGTCTAACAATTCATCAAAATAATTAGTGACATATTCCATATACGTTAACACAAACACATTAAAAAACAAGCTCACAGTATTGACAATGAAGATATTATAAATGATCAATAACTCGTACATACAAACTTCATGAAAAAGAGTACTTGTTAAGGTGTACACTATATGAAAATTCACTTCAGAAGAATTACGTTGCAGAGCTGGCTAGGCTAACAAAATGCTCTTAAAACCTAACTCAAAATTGATCAGTGGCACGGAGGCAAAACGGCTTTGACGACATTTATGAAGGCCGTGGCCAGAGCACGGCCCCCCTCAACCCCGGCTACCTAAGCTCCGGTGGCTAGATTGGCAGCCGCCTAAGCAGTTGCTAGGGCGACGTCGGCATGTGCACCGACTATCTGAGTAGTGACCGTCAGGGCGACTACAACCAGTGTAAAAAATGGAAAGAATCGACATAGCCGGTATGGTGATGGCCAGTATGATCACCGTCAAGGCGATAATCAATTATGCGCCTGTAGCATAAGCTGTGGAGGCCAGTGTGGCAGCGGAGGAGATGGGCTCCTCAGCAATGCCACCTCCTACGGCATGGATCTCACCTTCCTCTTCTTCTTTATTAGAGTCTCAACTAATGGACGGTATAACATTGCTTATATTAAAAATTTCGTCGTGAAAGTCCAAACTATGGTATAACAATTCATCAAAATAATTAGTGACATATTCCATATATGTCAACACAAACACATTCAAAAACAAGCTCACGGTACTGACACTGAATATTAAAATCTAAAAAGAATACTCGTTCATTATATTTAATGAAGCAACAAGAAACAAAATGAATAAAAGAAATCAAAATGGAGAGCTGCTCTTAAAAACCTAAAAACCTAACTCATTAATTAGCCACCATTCACTGCACCAGCAGGTGGAGCGATTCCAGCGACGTTCAGAAAAGCTTCGGCCAGAGCACGGGCGCCCTCCGCCCCAGCGGCCTAAACTCCTGTGGCTAGCGCGACGGTCGCCTGAGCAGCTGCTAAGGCGGCGACAGCAAGTGTGCTAGTTTTATGAGCAGCCACGACCACAGCAAATGCAGTCAGTGCACTGATTGAAAGGATGGAGACTCCGATGAGGATCACGGGTACAAGGATTACCGCAAAGGCGATGACCAGCTGTTGGGCGGTAGAATGAGCTGTAGTGGCCAGAACAACGGCGGTGGAGAGAGGCTCAGCAGCAAGCTCGGCAGAGATGGCTTCAGAGGCAGGTTCGGAGGGTAGAGATGGCTTCGACATAGCCGGTAAGGAAAATAACATTAGGGACAACGAAGCGGAATGTCCATTTTTTGTTGTTGAGTAATTCTGACGTTGTCGACTATTATATATGGGGGCGTGGATCGAGAATGGACGGGTATCAAGAATGGAAGGGGATTGCGATCTGCGTCACTCCTAAATATTTTCTTTGAACTCAAAATCAAGTCCTGTTGTGAGTTTACTCTTTCAAGCTAGTATGGGTTTTTTTTTCCATGCTACTGTGGTGGAGTGTTTGGGCTTGTTTGGGATAGCATTTTAGAGCCAAATTAGGAATCCAATTAACCATAGTACAGTCTTGAATGATGCAGATTGTTTGGGCTTGTTTGGGATAGCATTTGAGAGCCAAATTAGGAATCCAATTAACCCCGAGAATGGACGGGGATGGCGATCCGTGTCACTCCTAAATTTTTTCTCTGAACTCAAAATCAAGTCCTGTTGTGAGTTTACTCTTTCAAGCTAGTATGGGTTTTTTTTCCAGGCTACTGTGTTGAAGTGTTTGGGCTTGTTTGGGATAGCACTTGAGAGCCAAATTAGGAATCCAATTAACCATAGTACAGTCTTGAATGATGCAGATTGTTTGATGACAATTTTATGTACAACAACACTTTCAAAATGAAAAAAAAATTGTACTATGGTTTAGTTAACTTTATACCCTTCTATTGAGAAGTCACCAAGTTTATTTTTTTCTTTTTCTATTTTTCTCATGTTCTTGTGACAGAATGATGTCTACAACTGGCCCATACCCATACCACAACATAAATGGTATGCACTAAACCCGCTCCTAATTAACGGAACAGGTCCCCAAACCAATAGATAATTTTGACATATCTAAACCAACCTCATAATTTTATTAAATTAATAGATGTACTTTATTGTTATCATTAATAAATTTTACCTAATTACCGTTAATCTCAATTAAATTCAGCCCCATAGAAATGCAGATGTCTCTAACTCATTTTGATCTTTATTTTAAATGTTCATTTTCTTAAACCGCCTATCTAGGAAACACAGATACTTCATTTAGTAAAGGTAACTCGTATCCGGTTCGGATACTCCAAGATACATATCCGATACGCCAAATGGCGTATCCATTGATTCTAGGATGTATCTCGACATATCCTCCTCGTATCCTTACAATGAAAATGCGTTTCAATTGTGGGATGTTGGAATAGATGGTTTTGAATCCATGGACATGGAGAATGCTGGGATACTTGAGATTGCAAATCTTACTCTTGATGAACCAGAGTTAGAGGTCGAATTATTTAGATCTTTTAACAATGTGAATGATGATAATGAAGTTAATTAGGAATTTAAAATATGTTAAAATAAAATAAGGGATCCCTTATTTTAATTTTGATAAGGACCTTGATGAAATCACGACGATTTCAATGAATTGTAATATGCATTATACATACATACATACATATATACATATATACATATATATATATATATATATATATATATATATATAATTTTAACTGACGTATCCTGCCGTATCCATATCTTAGTTTTTAGAGATTTAACGTATCCCCGTATCATGCCATATCCGTATCTGTACTACATAGCCACCTATCTATAAAATTTAAACTTTATGTTTTTCTCTCAACAATCAATACCCTTCAATACGCCAACAACTCTGTTTCTTCTCCTCTCTTCTTTTTGTTTACCATCCAAACCTCCATTATTAATTAGTGAAATGAAAACCATAAGTGAAGATGAGTTTTATCATTATCCAATAAGTAGATAATCCAAACATTTTAAAGGCTTGCATATATTGCTCGTTAACAGAAAATACCAATTGTTTTTAAACTGATAACGGAAAATGGTCTATTATATTGATACTTATCACTTGTATATATAATACTTGATTATAAGAATTAATTAAATTGCTACATATATTATAAGTTGAGATATTACAATAATGCTATATTGTCCAAATCGATACAATATTTATATTTATATATATATATATATATATATATATATATATAATAAATAATTTTGTTTGTTATTTATCTTTTTAATATGGATAATAAAATAATAATTTTATAATATAAATGACAAATATGCCCTCTAACCTGTTAAGTCTTACCGAAAGTTGACTAAAATACATCTTCCTCATCATGAATGATTTCATGGACTAAGCATTTTTATGTATAAAAAAAAAAAAAAAAAAAAAAGGCTACAACCACTTTTGGAAGCTTTAGTCCACACCACAATCAAAGAACATTCAACAAACTTGACCAGAATCCGAAATATTGAAGCACCCAAAGTAATTAACACATATCCAACTAAAATTTTACAATTTGAATTGAAACGTCAAGAAAAAAGACAAGTTCATATATTGTAAAGACCAAATTTAAATAAAAATATATATCTTTCCAAAATTGAGAACCAAAACTATAACTTTTGCCTGCAAATAAAAGTTGTTCAAAAGCACAAAATAAAATGAGTATTAAATACTCTCTAATTTAAGCACAGAGGTATAGCAAAATAGTCATCAAATATGCCCTCTAACCTGTTAAGTCTTACCGAAAGTAGACCAAAATACATCTTCCTCATCATGAATGATTTACTCATTGGGCCAGTGCAATGTCAATGGCAACATTTCAGGTAATGCTTTATAAAGAACTCTACTTTGGATGACATGTTGGATTTTAAATTTTGATGTATTTATTTTACAGGCTGCTTTTTAATTCTTCGGATAGATTGAGCTATTCAGAGATCATGTCCCAGCTGAACTTCACTCTTGATGACTTGGTTAGATGGAAATGCATGCTCTGTGTAGTTTTGGTGTCTTCTTTTTTATTTTTATTGGAGTAAAAAAATTAATAGCAACATGATTGATTGATTTTTAAACTAGTGAAGCTTATGTCTCATAGGCCCTGATTCTACTTTGTTAAAAGGAATGAAAAGGAGAAAAATTAGATGTTGAAACACTGTCTAAAAATAAAAATGGTACAATAATTATTTTGGAGATTTATTAGGACAAAGCAAATGGGTTCAGGCCCATTACTCAAATACTATTCCATTGGGTCCAGGCCCAAGGGCATTTTTTTTGAAAAATATATATAAAAAAGGTTGAACCGGCGGTTCAAAAAATCCGTTGAACCTTAACCGAACCGCTTGTAAAAACGGTTTTGGTGACGGTTTATAACTAGAACCGGTTTGCCCGGTTCCGATTCGGTTCGACGGTCCAAACCGGACCGTAGTCATGGCTACTCACACCTACGTCATCAAGATTATGAATTCGAGTTCATCTACAGAAAAACACATCCAGTTTGGGCTCCACGGACACCAATTTGGACCACTTTTTATAAAACTTTGTAGTAAATAGTGGGCCTTAGTAGGCCCAATTCAGTCTTACTATAGACAAATTTATTTCAACTAAAGGGCATAAGTAGTAGAGAAATTAGGGATTACCCAAGTAATTTGTAGCAAATGTCCTCTCAATTTTGTCTTCTGAGAACTCCAAATTCTTTGAAAATATCCCAGCATTGTTTCTTTTTTTTCCCCACTATCATCAGACCTCAAATAATCCAACTTAATAAAAACAAAAACTGTTTTTTTTTTTTTTTTTCTTTTTTAATTTTCAATATATACTTACATAAGAATGTTAAGAGGCAGCCCTAGAGAAAGAAAATCATAACAAAATCTCTTAACAGAAGTCAGTGAACTTAGATCAATCTCAAATAATATAATCTCAGCCTCTGGACTCTCTCTTTGAATTCCCTCCTTCACTTCAGCTGCCCTTTTCAGGTCCCTTGCCAGAATCACTATTCTCACACCTCTTTTCGCCAGTACACGATCTTGATGTTTCAAGTACTCCGATGCAAGTCGTCCCACCTTTGACCATAAAATCAAATTAAATTCATGATTAATTTTATTATTAAGCTTAATTAGTTTTTTTTTTTAATCACATAGGATTTGTACAAGATCTGATAATATTGAGTGACAGTTTATTGTTTTATTTGGCTTCACGAAAACATTGAATACAAACTGGTGAGTGGTGAGTGGTGAATGCATGGTCTGGTTTCCATTTTCTTCTTCTCAAAAACTGACTCACTTTCAATTTAATTCCATTACTGTTTTAGTCGTCAGAGTCTCAAACACACTCAAAACATTACTTGATTGCAAAGCAACCCATCAATTACAAATTTATTCAACCATAAAGCAAACTAAAGCCATCTCACTTGCATCAAAAAGCAGCCCAAATATATATATATATATATATATATATATATATAAGGCTATACAAACTCATTTTTCATCATTTGGATCAAAATCAAAGGGTTGTTGTGTATTCTCTCTCCTGACCCACCACTTACACAAACAACCCTTTGATTTTGATCCAAATTATGAAAAGTGAATTTGTATATAATTTTATATCAGGAGGTTTGTAGGTGAGAAACCATATATATATATATATATATATATATATATATATGAGGTTTTAAATATGGGATTTCCGTACATTTTTTTTTTAATAATCTACTACCTGACATTACAAGTATACAAAACCTCATAATTATTATAATATTTTTGAATTATTATAATATATATGAATTATCAAGATAGAGATTCAGTACGAATTTTTCATACGGGATCATAGATTCCCACCGGCATGAAACATCGTACGATTCAGCACATGATAACTGTTCTTATAATAAATAAATATATTATAAATCAAACAAATGAAAAGGAGAAAAAACAGATTCTTCAACACTGCATGCATGTGAATAAAGCCACCAAAATGATTTCATCTTCCATCCAAACAAGCAAAGTATCATCTTCTTCGTTCTCTCAATCTCGCTCTCTCTCTCTCTCACTCCCAGACACATCAATGGCCGCCGTAAACTTCATAACCACCATCTCATTCATAATTTTCTCAGCTCTTCTAATCAACATTCCACCAACTTCCTCCATCATACAACCCAACAAATGCATATCCTACTGCGGCAACATAACCATAGATTACCCTTTTTCCCTCCAAGACGGCTGCGGCCACCCGGGTTACCGCGACCTCCTCTTCTGCGTGAACGACGTTCTCATGTTCCACATCTCCTCCGGATCCTACCGGGTCCTCGAGATCGATTACGCTTACAACTCTCTCACTCTACACGAACCCCACATGTCCACTTGCGACACCATGGTCCTCGGCGGCCAAGGCAACGGCTTCACTCTCGACGACCGGAGATCTCCGTACTTCAATCCCACCTCCGATAACGTCTTCTTGCTCATCGGTTGCTCCGCCACGTCGCCGCTTTTTCAGGGTTTTCCCGGGAAGCATTTGCCGTGTCGAAACGTTTCGGGTATGGGTTGTGAGGAGTATTACGGGTGCCCGGCTTGGAGTCTTGTGGGCCGAAAACGGGCTGGATCTACTGTGTACCGATCTGGCCCACCCGAGTGTTGTGCGGTCGGGTTTGAGTCCATTAAAGAAATAAATTTGACGAAACTGGATTGTGAAGGGTATTCTAGTGCGTACAGTCTGGCTCCGTTGCGGATCAGTGGGCCGGGTGAGTGGGCTTATGGGATTCGGGTCAAGTATTCTGTCCAAGGTAACGATGAGTTTTGTAGAGCGTGTGAGGCCACTGGTGGCACGTGCGGGTATGGCAGTGATGGTGTGAGGCAGTTGTGCATGTGTGGCACCACGAATACCACGTCTAATTGTGATTCAGGTAAGCGGGGATTACAATTTAGTCCTTAATATTTGGGGAAATATGAATTTTAAGCTGTATTTGCTTTTCTTGTACACATAGTCCCTGATCTTTGTTTATTCAAGTAATTGTAAATTGTTGCATTAATTATAGAGTAAATATATATACAACCGGGGTTGCAGCACCGCCGCGGCCCCGTAGAAGTAAAAAGAGAAAAAACACGTGGGCCCCATGTATTTATTACGTGGGTCTCATGTGTTTTTTCATTTTTTTCTTCTACGGGGCAACTGCGGTACCGCAACCCTAGTTGTATATAGCAAAGCCCTTAATTATATGCTTAGAAATCAACTTTTTACAATCTCATGTACAGCTAGCAAATCATTAAGTGGAAGACCATGGCCACCAGCCAAATCTTTGACAGGTACTTCTTTTAACATTTTTTCTTAATCTTAATTCATTACGTATCATTTCCGTTTAACTGACGTGTGACAAGTGAAATTAACTTGTATTTAAATTGAAGGAAACTGTCTGACTGTGAATTGAGAAACATATTAGGATGTAACTTGGGATGACTAATATTATTGTGGAAATTTACCTATTGGTAACTTGATAGTTTCCTAAACCCATAAATGACCAAACTTTTATGGGTTTTTTTTTTTTTTTAAAAATTTTTTTTATCATATTTCTTAGTTAGAGTTATCGACCTTTTGCAGGATTTGTCTTGTTCATGTCGATGTGGATGACAATAAATCACAGTTGAAGGAAAGACGAGTTGTGGATAAAAAAATTTAACTTCAGGAGCATTTCATTTTTGAGATTGATTTCAAGTTGACATGTGAGAATGTGAGGGATATGTTGGTATAATTTGTTTTTGGCTATACAATACATTGTTCTATAATTCTTGTTCTTGATGTACTTACAGAATCTGTATTTCATACATTTTCCTTTTACACTTCATTTTCACAAAATGATTAGCATTCTTTTTCTTTTTCTTTTTATTTTGTTTTGGTATATAGCAATATACCACTATATTATTTAAATATCGATACCAATGTTATAGGTGGTGTGGGTTTCTAGTGGAATCAACGTTTCTTGCTTAACCCGTAGTCTTATAGCTTAACCTTGAAGATTGTGCTTTCAATTTAAACGTTTCTTTGAATAGTCTTGACTAGAGCTAATGTCTCTTGTCTATATGATTTTTCGTGGGCCCGCAAGTATTTTAAAAGGTTGTATTATTATTATTATTTAAGTATTACACTATTATATAACATAAATTTAGGGTATTTTAGGAAGAGGGGGAGGACTCAAACTCGTAATCTTGTGGTGTATGTGTGAGAGGTTTACCACCGGACTAACCTCATCTCGTCATATTTGTAATTTGTAATTTTTATTTTTATAGTATCTATCTATCCATATATCTAGACCATGTATTTTTTTTTTAAGCTTTTGACCATTGGTAGGATTCGAGCCACTGACTTATAAGTTATTTACTCGAGAGTCAAGCCTCAAACTCATCAATCTACCAGCTGAGCTACGTCCCTAGAGACCTATTTATAAATAGTTATAAGGTACAAAATGCAATAACCTAAATTGTTATTATAATAATAAAAAAGATTATATCCACAAGGCCAACAAACCATTAAACTACAAAATGAAGAACTTTGACAACAAGAATGGATCAAGCCCATCACAATCACAAATGGACATGAAAAACTTTTATACCATGAATGAATCAGAATCAATCACATGAAACATATTTATCTCGTTAACTTATAATAACAGTAAAAGAGTTGGTTTAGTAGTTTGCCCATCACACCTACATTTGTGGGTTTTAAGTCTGCAACTTCTCTAAATTATTATATAATTTGAAAATGAGGGGGAGATGTATGTATAATTCGTTTTTTGCTATACAATACATATTTATCTTGTTAACTTATAATAACAGTAAAAGGGTTGGTCTAGTAGTTTACAGCTTTACCCATCACAACTGCAGTTACGGGTTTGAGTCTACAATCTCTCTAAATCATTGTATAATTTGAGAATGAAAGGGGGATTTACATATAATTTGTTTTTGTTTTTTTGCTATACATTACATTGTTCTTGATGTACTTATAGAATCAGTATTTTATAAATTTTCTTTTTACACTTCATTTTCACAAAATAATTAGCATTCTTTTTCTTTTGTTTTGGTATATACTAATATACTATATAGCAATATACCACTATATTATCTAAATATCAGTACCAATGTTATAGTGACGTGAGTTTTCTACTGGGGAATTAAAAGGTTCTGCTTAATCCGTAGGTTTATAGCTTAACCCTAAAGATTAAAGCTAATGTGGGCCATGTGGCTGGTCTTTGTGATTTCTCGTGGGCCCGTAAGTATTTTTAAAAGTTGTTTCCACAAATTATTAAACTACATAGTGAAGAATTTTGACAATAAGAACGAATCAAACCCATCACAATCACAAAAAAAAGGTGAAAAACTTGTAATAACATGAAACACATTTATCTCATTAACCTATAATAACATATAATAACATATAATAACAGTAAGATAAAACGGGTTGGTTTGATGGTTTGATATAATAACTCTCGGGCCAACTCTAACCATGCGTCAAAGACAACACCAACTTCAAATATTTCATTTCCCAAGAATTTTTTTTATTTAATTTATTTATTAAAATAATGTTAAACTTTTATAATAATTTAAATATTTATTTGAAGAATATTATTTAAAGATGATTTTTTAGTGTAAAATTTGGTGTTAAACATCGGAATGGAAAAATATTCGGTGTAAGCATATTCCCAAAAGATTCATATTCAAATCCAAATTGTAGTAGAGTTTTGATATAATAGGAGTTGCTCTCACACTTACAATATGAGAACGTCGTCAATTTAAAAGTACATCTGTAATATTTTTAAAAAATCTATAATAACAGTAATTAAATCCCCAATTAAAATGCGTTATTATTATGAGGGTGCACATTCACGAGAGAATCTTGCATGCACCCAGTGCATTGCACCCATACAATGGGTGCATTGCCATGTGGCAAGGACAACCAATGAAATGAGTACTATGTACCACGTGACATGCATCCATTGGTTAGGGTGTATTGCACCGGGTGCATACAAGATTTTCTCGCACATTCACAGTCAATCATGAGCCGAAACTGGCATCCAAACTCCAAAGTCCAACCACTCCTCTCTCTCTCTCTCTCGGTTGAAGCGGCTATAAAAGAGGCCAACGCCACCAAGGCACCAACCACACAAAAATGAAACACGCGAGTACGAGTATTTAATCTCTCCAGTACTGTTGTCTTCGCTTGTTTGGTATATAAAACTAGTGCAGAGTTGCTGCCTTATTTTCATTTTTCATTTGGGGTTTTTTTTATTTTTCCATAAGCGAAGACATTGAAAGCAAAAACGTGTGTTGACACTTCGTTTTTTACTGCAAATGGCGACGACAACTATTGGACTGATTTCGAAACACCCATCAGTTTCTTTCTCTTCGCTTGATCGCAGCCGTCAGCTTTTCGATCTCCCAAACTCTGCATTCACTGCAACGACCTACCACCACAGTAAAAGCAGCGGGAAATTAACTGCGGTTACTGCTGCTCTCCCAACAAGTGTTTGTGAAAATTCCAAGTCACGGATATCTTCAATTAAAGAGGTAATGTACGGTTTCCTCAATTTTTTTGGTTTTGGGTTTCTTTTTTCTTATCTGGGTTTATTTGTTTTTTTTTTTTTTGTAGTTAATTGAATCTTTAATAAACGGGATTGATTTATCGGAGTCAGAAGCTGTAGCGTCGCTTGATCTTTTGCTGACTGAGAAAAATGATGCATTGATTAGTGCTTTTCTGGTATTGCTCAGAGCTAAAGGCGAGACAATTGAAGAAGTGAGACTGCTTTTATTGATTTCTGAAAACAATTTATTATTTTCAGAATCATAATCTTATTCAACTACCGAGATTAATGTCAAATTGCTTTCTACATTTAATACATGATAATTTATATTTGCTTCCTCATGTTATTGTTAATATTATGATTATTTTGTTGTTGTTGTTGTTGTTGTTGAAGCTATTATAAATCATAATGTAAGAACTTTAATCACAAAAAATACTAAATTTTTAGCAGGTTTTCTGCCTTTCCTTTTTGGAATGAATAAAATTTGAATTTGTTTATCAGAAAATGAAAATAATACAAAAATTTGTGCATATAGATTGTGGGGTTGGCAAGAGCGATGTTAAATAATGCAATGAAAGTAGAAGGTTTGGATGATGTCGTTGACATTGTTGGAACGGGCGGTGATGGCGCCAACACTGTCAACATTTCAACCGGCGCTTCAATACTTGCTGCAGCTTGTGGTGCAAGAGTTGCCAAGGTGACAATTTTTTTGATCCTCTTATATTGCTGTAAATTTGTTGTACTTAGATAATTGAGGAGGTCCTATTTAGTACTCATAATTATGACTGTTTGATCATTTGCCTCACAGCAAGGAAGTCGTTCTAGTTCTTCTGCATGTGGAAGTGCTGATGTGTTAGAAGCTTTGGGTGTAGTTATTGACTTGGACCCTGAGGTAGGTGGATATGAATTAAGTTATTTATGGTTGAAACATATGGTGTTATTGTATTGTGTTCATTCATGTACTGGTTTGAGCTGCATTGCAGCCTTTTGTTTTTGGAGTGAGAAACTCGTGGTAAATGCTACAAAGAAGAAATCTTTAATTGACAACACCAAACCACTTGCACAGTGCAAGAACTATATCAGTGCTGTCAAGCTAATTGTTTTATGTGCCAGTTTCTTCTAATTATTAAACGTTTCATACTTTCTTTTTTCTATTTTCTGTTTGGCTTTGTTCGTGCAATTGTATACAGTATTTCTTCTCATAGCTATTAATTAAAACTCAAAAGACATAAATAAGATGGTTGTGGTACTAACTTGTCATACTTCATGCCTTCATGGCCTTGAGCACTAAAGAGGGATGCAATGATGAATTTAATGATCTGCTGTACCCCCCTTAAAAAATTTATTGAACATGAGGCCATGTTTTGGCAATTACATGAATCAAATGTTCAAAACTGACAAGCATGACCTGGTTCGGTATAGTTTTTTTTTCATGCAACCCCCCTCTGGCTTCTTCTCTGCAGTTTTTCCACATCACACCTCATAAGCCATAAAGTTAGGTTGATATCAAACTGTTGAGTTGTTGGTCCATTTAATCTAATGAATGTAAATCAAAAACAGAAGTTGATCTAACATATATGTTATGTATTGATTGATTGTAAATTTTCTTATTTTTCTTGGAAACAGGGGATAATAAGATGTGTGAACGAGGTAGGAATTGCTTTCATGATGGGTCCAAAGTATCACCCTGCAATGCAGATTGTCAAACCTGTGAGAAAAACGCTTAAAGTGAGAACTGTATTCAATATATTGGGCCCAATGTTGAATCCCGCTCGGGTGCCTTTTGCTGTTGTTGGTGTATACAATGAAGACTTGGTAAGTGCCTTACAGTGAACTAGAACCATTGTAGAGACAGCTTTATCTGTCGGAGGAATATTTCTTAATAATTCAACATCATTAATTAAAAGCTTTAGTGGCCATCAGCTTCTTTAAGAAAATTTTGTGATTTTGAACTTTATAATTGGTGGATAATCATTTGTTATGAATATGTAATCTCTGCTTGGTTGTATGAAACTGGAAATTAAAAAAAAAAATCTTGTTCAATGCAATACAGTAGTGAATGAAGCAACCAAAACTATGAATATGGGAATCATGCAGCCAGTTATATGGTAAAGCTCAAAATCATGCGCATTGAAATGCCTCACTACATTTCCTATGCTACTGCTCTCTCCAAGCGCCTCTCTATATTTCTAGAAATATTTTAGACTTTTAGCCAACCAGGTCTTTATCCTTGGTAACTGGGATTTCATATATATGATTTTGAAGCTTTGTGGCTTCAATGCGTTTATCTCTTCAATTTCTTGGGCTGATAAAGGAGACTGCACTTATACTAGGATTGCAAGTTTTATTTTTCTTGAATTACTATGAGAATCTTCCATGCATTCATGATTGTTCTATAAAATTATCTTGCCATAATATGTATTTATGGAGTCCATTACATTCTCTTATCATGGATTCCACCTCAACTAGGATATTTGATGGATATTGCACTGTGTAATGATTTTTTATACTACGAGTTTTTGGGAGTTTTTGGTGTAGTATTGATGGAATTCTTCCCCTTGATTGAAATGTGCTTTACTGGCTTTTGGATAGGTACTCAAAATGGCCAACGCATTGCAACGATTTGGCATGAAAAGAGCATTAGTTGTTCACTCGGAGGGCTTGGATGAGATGAGTCCCCTTGGTATGATTATTATTATTTACTATTTAGTAATCAAGACATGTAAAGATATAGATTTTCCTGATGTTTTCATTTGGCTTCTTTTGAATTTTACGCTTAATTCACACACAATTATCTGAATGCAGGACCTGGTCTCGTCCTTGATGTCACCCCAGAAAAGATTGAGAGATTCTCATTTGATCCAGGTAAGACCTTGCCCTTGATTTATAAATTATATTTCTCTTTATTCAAATGGGAATGGATTAATGGGGTGGGGTTAAAACTAGTTGTAAATCATGCTCCAGTTGTACTTTCTGCTTTCACATGGTTGTATTGTTGTTTCAATACTTGAATGTGCTACTAAAGACTTTAGTCTGTCTGTATGGTAGTGGATTTTGGCATCCCTCGCTGCACTCTAGATGACTTGCGAGGTGGAGGCCCTGAGTATAATGCAGAGGTCTTAAGGCGTGTACTGTCAGGAGAGAAAGGGCCCATTGCAGACGCACTCGTAAGTTTTCTACTCTCAACTATCGCATCTTAACTGACTGCTCTCTCTCTCTCTCTCTCTCTCTCTGTGTTGCATTCCAACACAAGTGAGTTGATGAACGAATTTTAATCTGACTACAATTGGACAGATCCTGAATGCTGCAGCAGCTCTGTTGGTCAGTGGCAGAGTGAAAACATTGGCTGAAGGTGTATCCTTGGCTCGCGAAACACAATTATCGGGAAAAGCTCTTAGGATGCTGAATCTGTGGATAAAAGTCTCTAATGTAAGTTCTGAATTGATTGCTTTTATAGATAATGAATCTAATGAATTCTAATTTGCTCCCTTACCTTTGATTGAAGCAGAACATGGGAACAGTTCCGGCTATTTAGAGTGCAAAATTTTCTTTTAGCTTCCCTGAACAGAGTTTTTTGAAGGCCGGCAACAACCATTTTGTGAATTTAGTGATTCAACAGTGAAAAAACACAAGACATTTGCCACCGGAGTGGGAGGGTTTAAAGAGAATCCTCAATGGAAGAGAATATAATGTTAGATAATATAAGTTATAAATATTTGCCTTCTTGTTGCAATTGTCTGTGATATTGAAAATGTACTCAGAATAATTTGTTTCACACGTCCATTTTCTGACAAGTATATTATATAATGAAAATTAAGTTTATCTATAGCTACTATTCAATGTAGTGGATCATTTCCAGAACCAAAAGGAGAGGCAAGGAATGTACTTATAGCCTAGAATTATGTCGTAACGTGACTAAGTTACAAACAAAATACAACATAGACAGTAGAGAAATCTGAATATACGCAGACAGTAACAGGAGTACAAAGCTTTATTTGTTACAAATGGTACATATGTTGTTTCTTTTACACACCATTGAAGTAGTTTACACCCAAGATCCAGGAGTTTCTTCAGTTTCATCTCATGTTACATGAACCTCTGGCTCTGACCTTATTCAAAGTCGTTGCTGAGAAGGTTATCCGGCAATGGCACCGACATCAGTCAGAAGAGGTACCAGCTTACCACCTTGGTGCTTCTCCATGACAGCTGCAATGCCCGAAACAGGAAATAAGGTAACGAATAGAATATAAATCACTTATCGAGTTTCAGCTTCAGTTGTTTTAAAGAGCGTGTGTGTACGTCCTTACCATCACAGCCACCGATGTGTTTCCCCCCAATGAACACATTGGGTACAGTACTCTGCCCTGTCCATTCTAGAAGAGCTGCTTGAATTTTACCACCATCGTCTTCAAAACGATATAAGAAAATTCCATTAAGCGATTTACTATAATGACTAGCTCAGAGAAGAAGATGCTTAATCTAGTAACAAATAGCAAATGCATAAGAGTAATTCTTCCACATGAAAGTTGTGGAGATGAAGACTCGACTCAAATCTATCTCATAAATGGGTAGCGTTAAAAGCATAAAATTTTCTTTTAATCGCTGCATTTATTGAAACAAGAAAATAAATACAGTGGTTGAGTTTCCTTTTAAGGTAAATATTGTGTTATTAACTACCCCTCATAAATTCATTCATTCAATCAACATCAGCAATTCTTATGATAAACCCAGTTTAACAAAACCTACTCTTTTCGACTCGAATCAATTCGTCGTGAAGTTCTAGTATACCCATCTGATTAACTTTCTTCAAATTCAGAAACCAGAACATTTGGCAGCAAAAAAATTTGATTAAGAGGCTATGATAATATACAACGCAATAACAAAAACAATTCAAGATATTTTTTTTTTCCAGTAGTAGATAGCATGTAAAGGAGAATTTGCACATACTTTCCTCATCAAGTTCAAGGAGTTTGTAAGTTGCTCCAAGCTGCGTGAGCAACTGCTTCACTCTCTGACAGTAACCGCAGTAGGTTTTGCTGCAATTATTATACAAATCCACTACAAACCAGTTAGATCATCGAGCTGTCTAGTTACATTGAAAAAGTCAATTCAAGTAGTGATCGGACCTGAAAACTACAACAGGATTGGAGGAAACGATGCCTTTGGCCTTGTTAAGCGCCGTTTCAAGCTCTTCTTTGCTTATTTTGCCGGAGGAGAACAAACTCATCACCGAACCCATTTTTCTATCTTTCTTGTTTTACTGTTTGGTTGCTGAGAAACGAGGAAATAGGAGAATTTTCTTCTGCTCTCAAAAGGATGCTAAAGAGAGAAAAGATAACGCCGGGTTTTATTTACTTGGTATTATACCGTTACATAAGTTCGGATTTTTTTTACTGGGAAGGGAAGGATTGAAACCCGCAAACACGATTACTATCTGGCCAACCTAATCTCGTCGGGTTTTATTTACTTGTCGCCCAAAATGTCCCTAGAAATTACAACTTACAAACCAGGCCGGACTTTAACGGACTCAATTTTGTTTAGTGGGCTCGGGTTCGGGTTTAAACCAGAACCGAAATGAACATGAAACAGAGGAATTCTCTCTCAAGTAACTAACGAGATATGAAGATGATAATAATAATGCAGTTAAATGAAACATCAAATATGGAACTTTTGATCTCCATTTTCAACTAGTTAAAAGAGTTGAGATATACTCATATACAGCAGTAGCCATTGAAAGATAAAGCGACTAATAATTCTGTATCAAAGTTTTTTTTTTTAAGTTTTCATTTGGCTGCAAAAATGGCTTCTAAGTCTTTGTACAATCGATTTGGTTTTGACTTGGAATCTGAAGATGAACTCCCACTTCTGTTTCTGTTCCAGAAACCGCTCCAATTAGTCCAGCTACTCGAAGGATCATTCGGGGTTCCCCTACCTTCTCTGCTAAAGCTAGACTTGGCCAGTTCTCTAAGTTGTTTCAACCATGGTTTATCTGTTGTGCCTGAGCTCCTACTACCAGAGCTTCCGTTCCTTCCATCTGAAGAACTTGTTTCCAGAGTTTCTCCACCCCCACTTTGATTCAACGGGAATTTGCTTCGGATGTTTTTCGTTAAATTCTGTGGGAGGACAGTGAGGAGAAATCCATATGAAACTATTTTCAAACCTGTTAAAATGGATTTCTCATCAGGGTCCAGCTTCTTTGTTTGTCTGTACAAAGCATACCATTCATTTGTCATCAATGCAAAAAATGCTGCTAAGAACAGTATAACCATGAAGATTCCAATTTTACTCTCTGCTCCAGCTGAAAATTCCTTCTCCAAGAGAACAAAACAAGAAGCAAACATGCCTACTTCGCAGGCAACCGAAATGATCACAACCAATTGAACCCTTTTCTTGATGAAAGGCTTCTTAAGAACAAGGAAGAAGAGCTGAAAAGAGGTGATGCTCAGTAATATTATCGTCGGAGTTTTAGTGGACCAGTCATTCATGTAGGCACCAGCCACAATTCCTAGACAAAATCTCTTGACGGATTCAAGCAGTGTGTAGTATATCCTAAGTATTCCGAATAGCTTCTGTATGAAAGGTGCTTCAGCGTCTTCTGTTTCATCCTCAGAGGCGATGATACGATCACCTTGCTTGTGGAGATTCCCACCTGAAATCTGTGTGAGCATGTATTTTGGAGGACCTCTCAGATCTTCAAAAAGAGGGCCTAACATGATCAAATAAACAGAATTTGGTTGCTTTTTCCATGTCCATTGACCTCTTTTACCGGGACCAAGAGTTACCCGAATAATATCTTGATACCAATGAAATATCTGGCCTTCCTGGTGGACTTCCTTGTATTGAAGAAGCTTCCCAAGAGTAATTCCAACTGAGAGAAATAAGAGCAAGAACAGCAGCAGAAGAGACACCACACCCAACAGCGTAATCCCCACTGTAAGTCCTGATGCTGCTCCATCTTGAACAATAAAAGTTAAACTCAAATTAAATCCCTCTTATAGATGTCTAAAGCACAGAATGTCAGTGTCAATGGAAAAAAGTTGTTTATGCAACTGATCCCAATGATTCACTATTGGAATATATAATGAACTCTACTTGCAATCATAACTGCTCAACCTTTTTGGGATTCGAGAGTTTCATTCTGATCAAATCTCGTATACTTGAGACTTAAGAGGATGGACTGGATTTAAGTTTAAAACCATTTACGTATAAAACGATGCAAGCAACAATATCATTTGTGCAACCTAAGCAGTATAAGAAGTTGTATACAGAGAAATGAGTATTTGAGATACCTCTAAGTAGAGCAGCAGAGGCCTTGCAAATACAAGGTAGAGCAAGAATTACAAGAAATATCTCAAATCTTGGGAATGTGAGTGCTCCATAGCCTCCCTGATTTTCATAATTCCTCTTCCTGAATTTCAGAATTAGAAGGAGTAAAATATGCAGGAACACCAGACTGCCACCAATTACAGTTAACCAGAACATAGTTCTGTCAAAATCCTTCCAACTGCAAGAAAGAAAGAAAGAAAAGAGCAGTTAGATAGTAGAACAATATACAAGTCAACCTTTTGATAGTACTTGAAGACCTTAGTAAATTGAAACAAGGATTTCAATCATCATTTGATAGCATTTTGCAATAGAACTCACATTTTGGTCAGAATCAGCATTTTGCAATAATGCAGATTTTCGATCTTAAAGTTTTGATAGCACTTGAGACAATTAGAGTGGACAAACTATGAAAACGACTGAATTCTATAATTATCCACTGTAACATGTTCTTTGACCTAGACTTATATATTCAGATTTTTTCTGCTTTAACCACTAAATGCAGCCTATCAAATATCTATCAATTCTCTAATGTATCTATGATCGATATGGGAAAAGAATAGTTCATTAAAGAAATAAAAGAGACGTCGGAATAACTTGCCCATTAAAATTGTGTAAACCCATATAATCCGCTTCAGGTTTAATCTCTTGGCTCTGCATACATATGACACACCGGATCAGACAAATTATTATTCATTACTTAACGGTAGGAGTTAAAAAACAAATTACAGTAAAAATAAAATTTCTTTTCTTTACCTCAAAGAATAATCTGTATTCCATTGGAGTAAGTGGCGATCCATATACAGTAGCAGCTTTATTCAAATTCCCCTCTTTGGCTGGTTGCTCGCGTTTAAAAATCCCTAAATGATTAAGTTTGGAAATGTAGGAATGAGGACTGGCAGGGGGGCTTGACCCCACCATGACTGGCTGGATGTGCCCAGTTTCCCAAGGGAGATTGAAGTAGGGAATACTCCATTGTAAACCCCTAGTAAATTCATAGTACTCAACTGGCAATGTAACTGCTAACCATCTCGACAGTGCAAAAACCTGGATGTGGCATGCGGTTCTCTGCACGAAAAGAAAACATCTTAAGCTAGTATTGAGTATTATTGTTGAAGATGATTGTAGGACATCTTTGAAGATATGCATTTGTATGTTATTTTTTATTCTGAGAAAGGGAGAGAAAACAACAACAATTCTAGCTTCAATCTAGCATAAAACTTACATTTTCAAGTCAAATAAAACTTAGAGATTGTTTAATCAGATAGTAGTTCAAATAAGTTAGGGGTCATACAAAAAGGTTTCTTGCAGGATCAGATATCAAAGAAGAAGATGGCCTTGAAAATGCTTGAGCGGAGAGAAGACTCGCAGTTGACACGGTGAGCAGCCCCGCAGCAAAAGATGTTGCCAAAAAAACAGCAGTTACAAATGCAGAAATCACGCAAGATATTACAGGTACAGAATCTGCAGATATGCCCAACAGCTTACTTGCATCAGAAAATACTAGATCTCCAAGATATAAGAGGTGACAAATTAATTGATTTAATAACAAGCGAAAAAAGAGAAAAAAAAAAATCCTTACAGTGCCTCACTTGTAGAACATTAGATGGCAGATTTTTGTTTCCAGCAACATCCCCGGTAACATTCTCAGGAACATTGACAGAAACAATATCATTATCAGCTTTTATCTCTGTAATGTATATGCTTCTACTTATTTCATGGAAGCTGAATTTCGCGAGGAAAAAAGAAAAAAAGAAATTAGAAGAGTTAATATATTTTCAAAACTATTAAAAACTGCATATTCTTCCAATGAAGTACCAATGGGACAGATAAGTCACTCATTTTCTTGAAGGCAACTAACTGCATATAGAGATTGCTAAAAATAAACAACTTACCTCTGTAAATGCCCTCCAGAGACTGATATAAAAGAGGAGTTAAAGCCGAATACAGGCTTCAAGAACGTAATTGATATTGCAAAATTGTGTTGCCTAGTCCTCATACTAGATGTTGTACTTAATCTCACAGCAGGCCTCTGAGAATCTGATGGTCATAATCTATAATCACGTCAGGAAGAAACAACTACACCTAGAAAATACTTGCAAGGGAAAAAATAATAATCAAAATTTACATATATTGTTTAAATTGATAGCATAGAATCAAAAACTGGAAAAGAATGCCAACACTAAACTTCATTCTATGGAAAAAAACAAAAAGATATAGTTTATACCATAAAGAAAAGTAGCTGGTTCAACTGGAGAGACGGGAGTCCCGTATCCGCTTATAATGGATTTTGGATCGAGGCTTATAGTGATTATAGCAATGTTGGATATATCTGTAATCTGAAAAGAAAGAGTGTACATAGGTATCAAATTACATATAAAGTTGGTTACTCAAGATTTGAACTTCATAATATACAACTTAAGTTAATTAAATGCATTAATCGACTTACCATAAAGCCAAATCTGCGGTTCCCATGGCTTTTTCCTTCAACAGGAAGAAGTGCACCTTGACTTGTGTCGAGAGAATTTAAAATGTCTGCAGATGAATTGAGAACAGGTTCCGAAAAGTACAAAAACACCTTCAAGTTCTCATGATTATTAGTTGCCTGCACAGTCCTAGTTTCACTATTTAGTTGAAGTAACTTTTCATGAACATGAGACCTTAGGTTGACAAACACACTTCTTCTATCTGTAGAATACAAACAACCACCGAATGAATGGAGCATGTTAAGTAAAACATTAAAATATCTATGAAAGTAAAACTTAAACCGATGAAGTAGAAAGAGTTGTGTTTTACCGTAAGTAGCACAGTATTTTAGAAAATTACATATAACATTTCAAACGTCAACATGAATAGCGAGTATGGATAACAGAACTGACCAAAATGCACAATGAAACTTGAATTTTTCATCCTCATAAATTTGTTCCCAGCAGTGTCAGTACAAAAACTCTTATCCATTACCAGTACCGCTCTCCCATACTGAACCGTGGATGACAAGCCCACGAGAAGCGAGTATCTGAGACCTGGTTGCAGGGTGATAAGTGAAGATGGTATAACTTGGCCAGCACCATATACCAACAGCTGAAAAGACGATAAACTATTAGTAACTTGATGAATCTAACAAGTGCTAAACTATGACATATTTTGTTGGCCACCTACTCACATTGCAAGCATTCACAGAAGAACATCCAAAACCTCCTCCACCAGTACAAGGTTCAGTGAAAGAAATATTTACAGATACATTTAGCTTATTTGTTAACGATGATGATGCAGTTACATATGCTGTAGGTGGGACTGTATCTGCAAAATGCAAATAGAACTGAACATTAATCAAGGATTAGACAAAAAATCAAAGCCAGTGTAATTGCAATTTATAGAAGCATAATCAGTTTTCCTACGAAAGTCAATCTGTAAAGGCCACTTCTTGAGCTGTTACAAGCTTTGTATTTCTACTTATTTCTCCATT
Source organism: Acer saccharum (assembly GCA_030490815.1). NCBI lineage: Eukaryota > Viridiplantae > Streptophyta > Magnoliopsida > Sapindales > Sapindaceae > Acer > Acer saccharum. Next base: position 658,732 of record CM059876.1, read on the forward strand.
TTTCTCAAAAAGTAGACAGCATCCATCAACACAAACAAGATAGATATTTTTGCACTATGTAATTGAAGTAAAGGGACTTTAACCAACCAACAATCCAGTTATAGCTAGAACAGCCAACTCCTGAAGATCCATTGCTGCAGAGTTCAAATGTATGGTTTCCATCTGACAAGCCTGAGTATGAGACCTCCATAGCTCCACAATCTGAAGCAATGTCATCATCCAGCTGCATGGGTGGGGGCAATATTTGAAAATAATCATCAAATTTGGTGACTTGATCATTTTAAAAGTAAAAGTACCATGTATTTGTATATAAATAATTGAACTTTCAATTCAATAAAAAAAATTGAAAACAAGAAACAAGTCCACTTAGAAGAAAAACCAGAGAACAATTGAAAAGCTAAAGTATGTGAGAGTTAAGCAAACCTTGCAACTAAAGCTGCAGTCTGTGCAAGTGCCATTTCCACCCACTAGAACTTCAAACAAAAATGTGGCCGAGTTGAGACGAGAAAATGATTGAGGAGACTTCAAGAACTTTACAGATATCTCTGAATCACCATGAACTTTGAAGAAGAACACAAGTGTAAGAACCAAACAAGGCAAGACCACCTCCCATGAAAACTTGTTCAAACTCATTTCCAGAGAGTAAACTCAAAATTATTAATAGGCCAAAATCAGTTAGTACATAAGATACATTAGAGGGGGTTTGTGTTGAAAGTGTTGAAGAAAGAGAGAAATGCAATGCATGGAAACAGAATAGTGGTGGAAAAATGAGGTGAAAAAACAGAGATTAGAGGAAATAATTGAGGTCAGATAAGTGGTTTAGAAAATGGTTAATGGTTTAAGTGGCTGATGAAAGTTGGCCAGTTTAAGGATAGTGCACATGAGAGTGACAGTAAAGGACTGTGTGTTTTGTTGTGTAGATAAGAGAGAGAGAGAGAGATTCCAAGGACAAAGAAGCATCTCTTCTGTTTTCAACTTCTTTGGCTATAAATTTTTAGTCAAAAAAATGTAAAATTTTCAATAAAGAAAACAGAGAAACTCTGTCTCATCTGTTATAATAATGCTTGAAGTCTAATTTCTCCCTTCCAAATTGAAAAAGAAAAAAAAGAAAAGAAAAAAAAAAACAATTTAATAAATGGGAAAGTATCATTTCACCCCTGCAGTTTTCCATATTCATAAATTTGCCCCCCTAGTTTCAGAAATGGTTGATCTTCCCCCTAAAAATCAAAATATTCGAATATTTACCCCCTACCATTAGGATTTCTGTTAAATCCTTCGTTGACCATTAAACTGGAAGGGTAATATGGTACAAAGGTAAATCAAAATTAAGGGAAAGTATCATTTTCCCCCCTGTGGTTTGCCATATTCATAAATTTGCCCCCCCTAAAAAAAAAAACAAATCAAATAATACTTTAATTTTTAATCCAATAAGAATGTAACATGTGTCACCAAAGTTTGAAAACAAAAAAATTAAAATTAAAATTAAATAAAATTGTTAAAAAAAAAAAAAAACCTTATATAGAAATTAAAAATAAAATATAGATAAAGCTTTAATATTAACAAAAATTTAAAAACTCTAATTAAAAAATAATAATATAAAAAAAAATAATAATATCCTTATATTCTTCACAAAATCAAACACCTACCGTAAAGCGAGAGAGAGATCACAGATAATGTTGAGAGAGAGAAAGTGAGATTTTTTTAATATCGTTTTTGTTTATTTTTACAATTATATTATTATTATTATTATTATTATTATTATTATTATTATTATATAATTTGATTAGTTTTTTTTTTTTACAATTATATTATTTTATTATTTTTGATATTAATATTTTTTTTATATAATTATCTCTATCGTCCATGTCTGAGATGGATGGTGGAGATTGAATCTGGAGATAATTAATAATTATTTTTTAATTTCGAGGGAGAGAGAGATAATTAAGGCTTGAATGTTGAAATTGATGTTTTTAATTTTTAATATCTTTTAATAATTATTAAATATACCCTGTTAAGCTAATTCTATTTTTTTTTTTTAAATCAACGTTATTATTAGGGGTAAAAATATACTTTCTCCTTTGTATTTAACGGTCAAACTATTATTTAACAGAAATCCTAACGGTAGGGGGTAAATATTCGAATATGGCAAACTAGAGGGGGAAGACCAACCATTTCTGAAACTATGGGGGGCAAATTTATGAATTTGGCAAACTACAGGGTGTAAAATGATACTTTCCCTTAATAAATCCCCAATCTGCAGACTGCAATTTTGTATTCTATGATATGTAAAAGATCAGAACTTCCCAGCTTTAACAGGCATGCATCATGCATGCTAGATTTGAGGCAGCTCTGCTTTTCTGTACTGCTTTAGAACACAAAATGCAATTGTAGTAGTCTCATTACTCGGTAATAATTAGATTTCAAGAAGAAAAAAAATTAACACATGGACAGATACCACGTTCTTCATCCAAATAAATTAATAATTTAGTCAACGACCCCATTTATCCAGCTAATATGAAGGAAATTGAAATATGTGATGTTTGTATCACAATTTTCCGTTGTAGGAAAACATGCCCAGATGTTTTAATTTATTTCCCATTAAATATTTTCAGTAGTAATAAATGGTCTGACATTAAAATATAGACAGCAATGTTTTGAATCAAAAGAGAGGTGGGGTAAGTGTCTGAGATCTGAATTTGGGACTTTCACTTTCAGCAGTGAATGTGAAGCTTCAAAGGTATTCAATGAAAAAGAAAATCTGGGTGTCCTCTGGTGGTTTAGGACCCACAATGGAGGAGGAAAAAAAGGTGAAAAGACAAAAAGGTGATTGTGAAATGTTTGTTATGTGTATATATTTACTACAGAGGTGGTGGCAGTTGCAGTAAAAATTTAGACTTGTCTTTGAAGCTCAACCTCAAGAACATTATCTCTTCAATCTTTATCATATCATGGTAACCTGTCTCTTCTTTGTCTCAACTCTCATGTCTTGTAGTGAAATTCTCTTGCAAATGGAGGAAAAAAAAATAATGAAAATACAGAAGGAGACATAACAGTGTGGAAGAGGATGGAGAGAGATATGGGACAGCAAGCTGGACTCAACAAATATGAATATGAGACGAGTAAAATTTGCAGGTGCAGAGAAAGCCCATTTTGTAATCCCATACTAAAAAAATAGTGCACCCATTTTGTACCGGTGTAAATTGGAATTTCCATTAAAAAAACAGTGCAGGATCTCACACCTAATCAACTCCCAGTTAAAAAAAGGTAAAAGCTCAGATGACCTGAGTCAATTCAGATCGTATAGCCCATTCAAGGCCCATATCAGAACCAATTTCTATTGTGTTGGCCTATTTAAAGATCTAATGAAAATTGCTTCATGTTCTATCAAAAAAAAAAGTGCAGGGCAATCCTTGTAGACTCTGTTGTAATGCCTATGCTGTGAAGGTTCTCTCTATGATGCTTATAAACAACAAAGAATGATTAAAAACTTCAGAGAAAGATGGATTTAGTAATGATTAACATAGTGACTTTGTTTACGATATGAGCAAAACAGCATTCAGACAAGCATAAGTCATAACCCTCGAACATCACGGATTGAATTATGCAAGGGGGTTACCCTCCTAATCAAACAGTATGCATAGAGACTCGATTGAAAAGTTTACGCAGATCAGTAGATCACCATTCCTTGGCATTGTGACCAAAGCAAAGTGGAACCATCAGAGATGGTTCTGATGAATTACTTTTAAAGTTCCAAGTCGTTGACTAGCATGGATAAAGTAATTTCAGCTACATACATTATTCAATTTCAAAAGAGAACATTCATTCCATAAAAACGTAAGAATCAGAAAACATGGTAGCTATTGAGGCCCTGGTTTTAAGGATGGCTGTCTGACCTTCACTTTCGACAAAAGTTATATATAAGCCTAACATCCTCAGAACTTTAGTTCTCCTTAAAACTTAATAATAAAGCATAAAGATTACTTATAATGGTTGATACTTACCTAACAAAGTACGAAAAATGAATATGAAAATCAACAAGTTGGGGTCCTTCCAATGTAAATGCAAATCATGCAGGGATTTCACTTTCTGGCATCCATATTCGAAGAAGCTGATCATAAAACGAACAAGTAGCCACCAAACTATTCTTTCTTTTGCTTTCCAGGGGATTTCCACCTCTCTGCCAATCTGCTCCATAAGCAAGAGAGCCATGCTTAGTATAAGTTTCAATTACCTCAGCTTTCTCCCCATCAACCTTGACAACAGAGAATCCATTGTGCATACAAGCTGTCAAGACGAGGCCTGGTACAAAAGGATGGTGTTTGATTCTCCAAACACCTCCACCTAAACGAATTGAAGTTTCGCTCACTGGCTTTGAGATTGACCTTACATCCCATACCCTCAGGTACTCGTCATAGCTACCAGTAAGTAAAGTATTAGGGTCACTAGGGCTTTTCGTGATGCAACAAACTCCCATCGTGTGCACCTTGGAATTCTGAAATGCCAATCTGGCGGGACAATCCCGGATATCCCAACAACTGAACTTACAATCATCTGAGCCCGTGTACACCAAATGTGGTTGGTGGATGTCAAATGAAGTTGCCCACAGCTCGAAATCGTGTGCTTTCCATTCTTGTAGAATTTCCAGCTGGGACTCTGCAAAGGAAATAATGGAGACAGAACCATCAGAAAGCCCCACCGTCATGGATGTGGCTGATGGGTTCCAGTCCAAACAAAGGCACATGGAGGAGCTGATTTTTTCACCATTGATCTCTCTCAAGAAACCTCCTGCAATATCAATAAATGAGAAATTACATTGACACCATGATTTCGCTAAAAATGTTATCTAATTCATCCTCAACACATACGCTTTATCAAAACCCCAGAGGACACTAGCCCAGTTCATCAAAACCCGAAAACGAAAAGAAGATACACAAAATACAACAGAAATTTCATCGAATATAATACCTATAGCTTCCGGTTCATCTACGGTGCACTCAAGACTGTAAACCTTCACGTGACCATCAGCATCAGCTTGAGCAAGCAAAGGACCCGCATTACCACCAACCGGGCTCCACTTGATATCGAAAATTCCCGCAGTGTCCAATCTATAGAACAACTCAAGCTTGCTTTCTTCAGCATCGACATTGAACAGCGAAATGCTTCCGTTTCGAGTCGGCTTATCACCTTCCTGTAATGTGTAAGTCGAAGCTGCGAGAACACGGTGGTGTGAGTCGTGCGGACAAAACTCCACGGCGTCCGCATTGCCGTCTAGTTTGCAATGCGCCACATCCATGCCTGTATTGTTTTTCAAACCAGTTACGTAAAATTTGCAAGTGACATTAACTGTGGCATTTCATCAAACAATTGGTGTTCGTGTGTACAAGTGTATGAGAAAGAAAGCTTTACCGTTATGTCACGTATGAGTTGGCGGCTTGGTACTACCTGAAACAAAATCCGAAAGAAGTTTTTTTTGACTTTGAAGTCAACCACATCAGTGGAGATTATGAGTTGGTAACGGGAACTGATATATAGTTTTAGTGATTAAAGTGTGGGAAAAAAAAAGTGTTAGTATATATATATATATATATATATGATAATTTAATCACTTTTATAAAACTTACAAACTAATTTGACTTATCTAAAAAGTTCGATTCCCCTTTGTTAATCACCTTATTTTTATTAATGAGATGAAGTCAATCCAATACATGTCCTTCACACAATGATGGAGGGGTCTATAAGGGTCATGTCCCCTTCTTTAAAAATAAAAAAATAAAAAAAAATAAAAAAAACTTTAGAATATTATAAATTAACCACTAAATTTCATCACCTTTAGACTCTGGTCCCTAAAATATTTTATTTCGGTGTAATGGTCCCTCAAGATAAAGATTTTTTATTCAACCTCGTAGTCACACTTGTACCATTTAGTTTATAGGTTCGAGTTATATCCTCTGCCCGAATCCCAAATACTAAATAAATGGAATAAACATAAAAGTAAGTTTAATTTACTTAATAACATTATATGCATGAAGGTTTCCAAAACCTAGATTTTGATAGGGAATCTAATTTGGAGTTTAAGGGGATATAATCATATAACTCAAATAAAAAAAACTCCATTAATGTAAAAGATGGGTGAGATGGTATCCTATTATATCAACCTCATTTATATTTAAAACGCTTGAAAAAAATATTAATTTTCTTTTTATGTTTAATTCAAAATTTCAATGCGGCTTCAAAACATTATAATAGTGTTATCTATTGTGTCAATATTAATAATATATATATATATATATATATATATATATATATATATCACATCTGGTGTAGCGATTTGAACATAAAATGTTATTAGTTGTAATATAACTAGAGCCGGTGTGTTTATTTTGATATTAAACACTTTTCCCAACCCCATTCAACCGTAAACTTGGCATAATCATTCACCTTTATTGTTATTTTTTAGACTATGAATTGAAAGTTGCATATAGAAATTATATATATATATATATATATATATATATATATTAAAAGTATGATAAAATTTATATAGTTGAATGGCTGCTTTCACATGCTTTATTCTTCTTTTAATTAACAAAGAATATATTGATGGACATGATTCTAATTAAGTATAATGCAGGGACGGAGGCAGTATAGAGCCAGAGGGGGCCACTGCCCCGCCCCGCGCCCCCCCCCCCCCCCCCCCCTAAAGTTTTTAAAATTTACAAATTTGGCTCTAGTTAATTTTTGTAAAATTCTTAATTCTTAGATATTTATGCTTTTACCCCTATTTATTTTTTATTTTTCTAATGTTAATTTTTTTGAAGCAATTTTCTAATGTTTCTATAAATTAACTAGACATTTAGAGCTTGTTTTTAATATCTGAAATCATAATATTTTTCACTCAAATCACATAAAAATTATATTTGATTCTATACATGGTATTCCTTTCTATGTATCTTAAATATAAATGAAAATCTAATTATAACATATATGTTCTATCTTAATTAATATTATTTTCTTATTCAAATAATTTTGTTCTCTCTTCCAATCTTACTTATTTAACCCTAATACCATATTATACTTCTGATATGATATTTATTTTAATATAATCAATATGTGTTAATTTATACGATTAAAACATGTCAACCAAACATATATAATTTATATTTAACTATTAACATATTTTATCAAACAAACTTTTATCATTTTTTAAAATTAAACTAGTTTTTGAATGTTATAAAAATACTAGGAATACAATTTAAATTTTAATTATTTTAATTTCTAACTCTTAAACACTATTATTGTATCATGAATTAAAAGCCATACGGTTTTTCTATATTATTTTTAGAGTAATTTTAGACATTTCAACTTTATATCTCAACTTGTATTCCAACTACTAATGTATCAATTGATACTCATTAACATTATTTTATTTATTAATTTTTTTCTTTTAACATATCCTCTAAAATACATATTAATATAATTCATTATTTTAAATATGATGCCCCCGCTAAAAACAATTTCTGGCTCTGTCCCTGGTATAATGTACCCCCACAACTCATATATAATATTTAGTTGTGCAAAACAAAGCCTCAAATTCAACACCCCACTTGTTTGCTTTAGTGCATATTAATAATTGATTTATTATAAAATCTATTAAAGTAGAGAAATTGCTGCGGGGTGATCATTAGTTGATTGATACTAGCCAGTATGATCTCCGATTATTACTTTTAACAAATTATTATCAACGTGGTTTAATGGTAAATGTTGTTCATTCAATTCCACAGCTAATATCATATAATCAAATTGCATCACTTCCTAACATTTTTTAATAGTCATATGGATATATTTTATAATTTGTGTTTCACGATTGATAAATAAATACAGCATATATATTTTTAATATACGGTATATAAAGGTGTTCCAACTGTCAAAGAAGTGATAGCTTTGACGATAATGATGCTTTTGTTTTGTTGGTTTTTAATGGAAAGTGAAATCCACTATTCAACTAATTATGATGATTGATGAAAAGGATTAGACAAAGCTTAAAGTGAAGGTGGGAGAGAATAACTTCCTTAATTAACATAAATAATTTGATCTAAATTCTCCCATCTACACTCATTTCACTGCACCAAATCATCTTGAAAAATGATGAAACGAAAACGATTAGATTGTTTAATTCACTTGTTATTATCTAACTCATAATAAATTTTAAATGAATATTGAAGTCACACAACATATGGCAATTGTAAGACATAAATTATTGTTAATATTTCTTAACTCGAAAAGGAACATGATTTACTTCTTTGTAACTTAGTTTAGATCTTAAGTAACATGTTTGCCATCCGTAATTTATTTCTTTGTAACTTGGTATTATCATCTCTGACATTCTCCGTCTTATCAAGTGCCATAATATCCAGATTTTTGTTGCCTCTAGAACCGTAAATATGGTCGCTCATGGCTAAACCAAGATTTCTCATATTTGTCCATTTCTGGTAATTAAAGGTTCATTTTTGCAATGACCTTTTTGGATGGTGAGTGTTAGCGAAAAAGTTTTACGGTTTTCAAACCATCCGTTCACCTTTTTTTTTTTTTTTTTTTTTTTTTTTTTTTTTTTTTTTTTTGTTGATGTTTGCCCATTTCCGGTAATTAAAGGTTCTTCTAGTAGTTAAGTGTTAGGTTATGAGTACTTTTCTCCATTGCTACCTATTTTTCTTCAAACCCATAACAAAATGGATAGGAAATTATTCATTGTTAGTATTTAAGCATTCTAAAATATACGTAAAGACAGTTTTATAACATTAGTTATTTTGGGGTAAACAAAATTAGTATCTATGTGTTTTTCTCATGGTGATTGATGAACTGTACCCTCGACATGCAAAATTAGATCTCAAGGTGAACTACATTGAAGTACTACAATTGGTAAGGTACATGTAACAAGAAAGCTGAACAAGTATCCAGGTGAAAATCTATGCTTGTTTCCTTCCACATGAAACAGTATAATGAATGTCTAGAAAACTAGAATCCACATGTATGATGACCGAAAACTTAAAAGACTCTTTCGCTAAATGAATGCTCTACACTTCAACCATAACCTGCTGAAAATAAAGAATTAAATAGCAATCTTTTCTTCGATTGATTATTTTATTCACCATAACCATAAAATAGGCATACTGGAGTACAATAACAATGGCTGCAACGATGCAAATTTACCTCAAAGTTGCAATAATGACATTGAATATTGCCAAGGAGGATCAGGACTTCCACTGATTAACAAAACTTTTATAGAATTACAAGATGTACTAAAAAAAAAAACGAATCACAATTTTGTCTACTTCGATTTCCAAGGAGTATCCCCGTAGTAGTAAGCAGTGCCAACCATTAAAGCCACAGTAGCACCTTGGACAACCACCCTAGCTCTCATTAATGTCTGACCCAAGAGAGAATTGCCTCGTCCGAAACTAATTAAGCCGGCTGTGAGCACTCCCGCAGTCATAAGTACATCAAATAAAACTGAGACTGAATACAAAGCATTAATCCATAAAAGATAAGTCTACATAATACAAGATAAGTGTTTAATGTAAGCTAGTAATTTTGTTATTTAACTTGTTCCTTTTTTTTTTTTTGTTGCTTTTTTCAGATTGCTTCAAATTTGTTTGAATGACCTTGCAATTACAGTTTGAATTATGACTTCAAGCATGTTGACCGGAGACCGGAGGTAACTTTTATTTTTTGTTTCTAATAAAAGGAAAACTCAAGTCCTTAACTATCTTTGATTTGGTAGCCAAGGTCCTAGTTGCATGTTGAAGTTGATCGAATACCCTTTAACACTTAACAGCTTTGCAATGCATTGTAAGCCTTTCATACTTGTCAATATTGCCAATAACAATACGAAATAACTTGATTTGGCATCAGAGCTTTGTCAAATATTGGATTTATTGCAGATCACCAGGAATCTTTAGCAGAATTAGTTGCCTAGCTAGACTTCTGCTTATCGGGATTCTGAGAAACAAAAACTAAATTATAAATGCTTAGTTCTCGGTGACGATAAACTCTGTTGGTTACTTAGTCCTCCACTGCATCTCATACTTTCCAAAACCAATGGAAAGGAAGATTCTTGAGTCTCTTAATCACGCGTTTGGAGAATGTTTTTTCTTTCTGGCTTTTGAGTTTTTTTTTGTGGTTTAATTTTATATGGACTTTATGGAAATAATACATGTTCATTACTCTTCTTACATCTAATTTTTCCATTTGTCATTATAAAGTAGAAGGATTCCTTTCTACGCTGCAATTCTCCAATGACCTTCTGTCCAGTTTAAAAGATATATTTTTCTTAATTGATTTAAAAAGTTAAAAGTATTTTGTTGGGACATGAGGTTTATTCTCCAATTTCCAATGAACTTGTGTCTCTGTTAGAAACTTTTTATTTTTTTAACTTCTTCTAAAGTTGTAGGTGAGTTGTTATGAGTGTGGTTGACTGGTGGAGTGTTCATAATTTCCCCTTTTTGTTTGCAATAGGCCACTGCATAGAAGTTTTTTGTTTTTATTTGTAGAAAAAAGACGCTTGTTCTTTTTGTAAGTGGAAGAGTTTATAACAGTCTCTTATTGAAGAAAAGAAACTCATTTATTATTGATGTAAGTGTTGAAACTCATATCTGTTATGGTTGTTCAATTATTGCATTGTTGGTTGGATTGGGCCCTAGCCCAATGGACATCTCTTTTTTTTTTCTTTTTCTTTTTTTAAATTTAAATTATCTTTATTTTTAAATACTACTTACACGATAGCAAAACCATGCTCAAGATTTGGAATCTTAACAAAGTAAGACACTACATATACACCCTGCTTTGATATTTCATGACGATCAAAAAACAATCTGCTTTGATATTTCATGATGATAAAAAAACAATCTCTCCTAATCATGTATTGTTTTTATTACTCTATTAGTCAATTAATATTAAACAATTATTATTAAACAATTATAGGTTTTGTACAGTGGGGTAGTTGTACGGTGATAATTAATGGTGAAATAGGTTCGCAATCCTTATTCCTAGTTTTGGAAGGATTGAACTACCTCAAAATGGTTTCATTAATGACAAAATTTTCTTATTTTGGAAATCTTTTTGGCTCTATATATCTTATATAATCCTATCATAAATTATTATGAATTACAATTTTCCCTAAAAGAATGATACGTGAGATAGTGTAGCATCTGTAGCCGTACAATTTCATTTTTAATTTTTTCTTTAAAATTGGTAAAACCATGCTCAAGATTTGGAACCTTAACAAAGTAAGACACTATATATATACCATGCTTTGATATTTCATGATGATCAGAAAACAATCTCTTCTAATCATGCATTGTTTTTGTTACTCTATTAGTCTATTAATATTAAACAATTATAGGTTTTGTACATTGGGGTAGTTGTACGGTGATAATTAATGGTGAAATAGGTTCGCAATCCTTATTCCTAGTTTTGGAAGGATTGAACTACCTCAAAATGGTTTCATTAATGACAAAATTTTCTTATTTTGGAAATCTTTTTGGCTCTATATATCTTATATAATCCTATCATAAATTATTATGAATTACAATTTTCCCTAAAAGAATGATACGTGAGATAGTGTAGCATCTGTAGCCGTACAATTTCATTTTTAATTTTTTCTTTAAAATTGGTAAAACCATGCTCAAGATTTGGAACCTTAACAAAGTAAGACACTATATATACACCATGCTTTGATATTTCATGATGATCAGAAAACAATCTCTTCTAATCATGCATTGTTTTTGTTACTCTATTAGTATATTAATATTAAACAATTATAGGTTTTGTACATTGGGGTAGTTGTACAGTGATAATTAATGGTGAAATAGGTTCGCAATCCTTATTCCTAGTTTTGGAAGGATTGAACTACCTCAAAATGGTTTCATTAATGACAAAAATTTCTTATTTTGGAAATCTTTTTGGCTCTATATATCTTATATAATCCTATCATAAATTATTATGAATTGCAATTTTCCCTAAACAATTGTTACTCTATTAGTCTATTAATATTAAACAATTATAGGTTTTGTACAGTGGGGTAGTTGTACAGTGATAATTAATGGTGAAATAGGTTCGCAATCCTTATTCCTAGTTTTGGAAGGATTGAACTACCTCAAAATGGTTTCATTAATGACAAAAATTTCTTATTTTGGAAATCTTTTTGGCTCTATATATCTTATATAATCCTATCATAAATTATTATGAATTGCAATTTTCCCTAAAAGAAGGATATGTGAGATAGTGTAGCATCTGTAGTCGTACAATTTCATTTTTAATTTTTTCTTTAAAATTGGTAAAACCATGCTCAAGATTTGGAACCTTAACAAACTAAGACACTATATATATACCCTGCTTTGATATTTCATGATGATCAGAAAACAATCTCTTCTAATCATGCACTGTTTTTGTTACTCTATTAGTCTATTAATATTAAACAATTATTATTAAACAATTATAGGTTTTGTATAGTGGGGTAGTTGTACAATGATAATTAATGGTGAAATAGGTTCGCAATCCTTATTCCTAGTTTTGGAATGATTGAACTACATCAAAATGGTTTCATTAATGACAAAATTTTCTTATTTTGGAAATCTTTTTGGCTCTATATATCTTATATAATCCTATCATAAATTATTATGAATTGCAATTTTCCCTAAAAGAAGGATACATGAGATAGTGTAGCATCTGTAGCCATACAATTTCATTTTTAATTTTTTCTTTAAAATTGGTAAAACCATGCTCAAGATTTGGAACCTTAACAAAGTAAGACACTATATATACACCCTGTTTTGATATTTCATGATGATCAGAAAACAATCTCTTCTAATCATGCATTGTTTTTGTTACTCTATTAGTCTATTAATATTAAACAATTATAGGTTTTGTAAAGTGGGGTAGTTGTACAGTGATAATTAATGGTGAAATAGGTTCGCAATCCTTATTCCTAGTTTTGGAAGGATTGAACTACCTCAAAATGGTTTCATTAATGACAAAAATTTCTTATTTTGGAAATCTTTTTGGCTCTATATATCTTATATAATCCTATCATAAATTATTATGAATTGCAATTTTCCCTAAACAATTGTTACTCTATTAGTCTATTAATATTAAACAATTATAGGTTTTGTACAGTGGGGTAGTTGTACAGTGATAATTAATGGTGAAATAGGTTCGCAATCCTTATTCCTAGTTTTGGAAGGATTGAACTACCTCAAAATGGTTTTATTAATGACAAAAATTTCTTATTTTGGAAATCTTTTTGGCTCTATATATCTTATATAATCTTATCATAATTTATTAGTTCAAAGATCTTTGCTAGCAGTCATCAATGCATGGCTTGAATAAATGCTATTAATAATAATTCTTTTCCAGATTCCAAATCTTTATATTTTTATATATTGACATTAATTAAATTGCAAAGCAAAACCAATCATTTGTTGGTGTGAGTGGTTCGGCGCTTTCATCCCTTAAGCAAAGTCGTGGGTTCAACTCCCTTTTGTGAACGGAGCTACACATATTGGGAGCACTTTACCCCTTAGTGGGCCGACCCGGTGCGAGTCCGGATTAGTCGGGGTGTGGTCTGGGCTGATTGCACCGTATGGTGGATCTGCCCCACCCGAAAACCGGATGGTGTAAACCAAAAAAAAAAATTGCAAAGCAAAGTTTTTGATTGATCTTGTGTCCACTTTTGTTCAAAACCCTTTCCTTCTAGGTTTGATATCCAACTAAGGTTATGACAAAAAAATATATATATATCAAGACCAACTGTTTGTAACATAATAATCCCGATTAGAGAATTATTATCAACTTTGTAAGAAACTATTCTTTCCATGTAGGCTTGATGTCTTTTTGAGTTTTGTGGGGTTGCTTTTTGAGCGCTTTTTTTTTTCTTTTCTTTTTTTCTCTTTTAAGACTTCTTCTATAGTAGTAGAAGAAATCTCTTGGTTTTTATGGAATGTTCTTCCCGTCTTTCAAGGTTAATGGTGGTGACTCCAGAGTATTGATTGATTAAATATTAATGTTAATTAATTATAGAGCAATGTTACATACAACCAGGGTTACAGTATCGCCGCGGCACCGTAATGGAAAAACACATGGGACTTGCATAATAAACACATGGGTCTCATGTGTTTATTCACTCCTTTCCATTGGGGTACCGCAACCCCGGTTGTATATATATTTACTCTTAATTACAAGACAAAAGAGTTGTGTTTTTAATTATTAATATTGTTTTATGTTCTTGCTTTGTTTTACTCTTTAGGGGGGCTGAACACAACACTTTTCCTTACCAGTAATTTTTAATCAACTGTTTTTTGTATGCTCAACTGCAAATTTGCTGTGGAAACAACTTGGAAATTCATGCAATTTGTGACTATATTATAAATAAACAAAGGGAATCAAAGATTGATTGACCTAGCTTGAAAAGATATATCAGCCAATTATAACTTGACACTATTTGCAATCAAAGTTGTGATTTGATAAAATATGGTTTTTTACACTAATCTTCCTTGATCAAGGCAAGTATATATGATCGTTTATTAATGGTAATGTAATTATCATACTCGAAGTTACGTGTGACAAGAGAAAATCATATGTTTTCCGAATAAAATACTAAAATACATTATTAAATATTGAATGAATATTGTAGAGCATTAAAATACTTATTTACTAATTAAAATGACAAAATTTGAGTTATTAAAATATAAATAAATTATGTAATTTACCTAATTAAATAAATAAAATAGTAGACTTATCTAAATATTAGATTTGCAAACAAACATTATAAGCACCATTGAAGCTGCATTTTTTGCTCATAAGCAACTCTATTTAACTAATAATGAATCAGAGAATCCATGATTTTTTTTTGAAAGAAATCAAGTTTCTTATTTAGGCCATCTCCAATAGGAGAAAAACTTGGCTGCATCGGGTGCAACACTCAGCACATGCTAAGTGTTGCACCAAACCAATTAAATTTTGACACATCATCCAACAACCCATCCAACTCAGTCATCTAACTCAACAACCCATCCAAGAGAAGATCGGTAGCGACGATGGCGACGCGAAGCGATGACGCCGGAGGAGGAGCGACGACGGTGTCGCTCCTCCTCCGACGTCGATGCTCCTCCTCCGACTGCTGATCTTCTCTTGGATGGGTTGTTGAGTTGGATAACTGAGTTGGACGGGTTGTTGAGTTGGATGACTGAGTTCCACAAATTTGATCCATTCATCTCAAATCCAATCAGGTCACACATTAATTTCTTATTCTCTTAACAAAAAATATCATTATTAAATTCACCCAACATAGGTCCCACCACTTTTCTCATGAGTCCTAGCATATAACTCCCACTCTCACTTTACTATATATAACTCATAAGAATGATTTTTAAAAGTTAAAATGAGCATACAGCTCTCTATCTGAGATTTCCTTAATTTATTTACATTTGAACAGGAGATAATTAAAACTCGAAAATGTATTATATTTAAACCTTGTAAGTTGACTTTTTAACAAAGGAATCTCCATACTTACAAGTCTCTTCTCAGTTCTCTCTGACCCATCGGAAAAATAAAATAAAATGCAAACCACCAATAAGTCAAATTAATGCAGATTATTAATTAATTTGCATGTGATTATTAATCAACCGAACGCAGTGAACTGCAATGCATGCATTGGCAACCCAATTTATAAGTCATCCATCTCATAATTATAAATTTAAAAACATGTTTTGTGAATCAATCGCTTAATAATCGTTACACATTGATCATATGTATATAAGTCCACGTAACATGTTTTGTTTTCTTGTTATATTGTAGTTTTGATGTTGTAATTTGTAAGTTGTAACGTAGATATTCTGTTTATTAATTGTATGATAGTTTATTATTTATACTTATTTGGTTACTTGTTGTT
Source organism: Acer saccharum (assembly GCA_030490815.1). Classification (NCBI taxonomy): domain Eukaryota; kingdom Viridiplantae; phylum Streptophyta; class Magnoliopsida; order Sapindales; family Sapindaceae; genus Acer; species Acer saccharum. The sequence goes on from CM059876.1 coordinate 674,675, forward strand.
GCAATAAGCACATTAGTACTAATGACATTACAATGATTATTGTACATGTGTTTTACTCGCATTACCATGATTCATACCACATCACTTGTTAATTCTTCATTATTTTAATTTCGATTCCTTGGTCAATTGTATGTTCCGGGTATTTTCAAAACATTTTGTTACCATTCATCATACAACTGTTATATTCATGATTTATAATATTTGTGCATTCGTGTAAAATTATACATACAACTAATGATAGATTGAATAAAAATTATCGAATGGTATATATTGTTTTTATGAAACGCATGTATGAATACGAAGGTTTATGTAAATTAAAGATAAGTATAATATAAGCCCATTGCGTTGAGGCCTTGTTGTACAAATAGGGTAAGCAATATTGTCATTTGGGCTTTTTTTATTTTTATTTTATGACAATACTTATGAGCCATTCTTGAATTGCACTTGAAAGATTAGCAAGCTCTTTAAAGTATCAAGTATGATCAACTTTATGAGTGTGTTTGGTAGGGATGAAAAAGGTGAGGAAAGAAAAGGGTGGAGGGAGAAGAAAAAAAGGAAATTATGTGTTTGGTATGGGGAGGAAAATGGAAGGAAGGGAAAAATGGGAGGAAAAATTATGGGATTAGCAGTGCTGCTTATAAGCAATATTTCCTTGTTGTGCCATTGATAGATTTGGCTTCATGTGAAGAAAAGAAAAAAAAACAAGATATTGGACACAAAGGGGAAATTCAAGAGGCAATTTTGTGGTACAATAGAGTTCTAGGTCTCTGTGTTGAAGGCGGGCATGGTAATCAAGTGATCATGCAATTTGTATCATCCTCTCTTTTTTTAAGAGATATTTACTTATTTACAATTTCCTTTTCTTATAGGGGTAAAACTGACATTCAACAACATCAATATGAAAAACCCAAAAGAAGAGTACTCTTTCACCATTCACCATTCACCATTCTCCATGCAAATGATACATTGATACCTATACCTGTAAGTCTATTTTGTACTGGTTATAGTTTATATTGGATATTCTATCATTTTGAATATTTTTTCTTGTAACATCTAGTGTTGAATTGTGACCCGCCTTTGAACAACATCAAGGAGTTGATCCAAGAGTTGAATAGAACCAATGGCTTGTTCAAATTTGTCAGAATTATGAGAGAGAAGTTTCAAGAAGATGCAGTACTTGGTATAGCCTTATTTTGTATCCTTTTACCCTGACTTTTGCATGCTTTGAAAGATGACACCCTCTGAATAAGGGAATCTCTATTTCTCCATCAAAATTATTTGATAGTAATTTTATGTTTGTGGTTCCTGCTGTAACTTGCATGTGATTGTTCCAGACATACTTGTTGTGACAATCAATACAGTAGAGATAGAACATTTATCTTTTATATTACTTTTTATTTAAGTGCAACTACATTTTTTTATTAAACTCTTCATTACTTTAATCCATGAACCCAGGATTAGCACCTCAAGACACTTCCACAATCTCTTTGTCTGCTCCAGCCTTTTCAGTTTCAAGTGACAGAAATGAATCTCCAGGGGAAAATCAATATCAAATGCAACATAGAGAAGTCAGCAGGCTAGTTAATAAAGTTGTCCACAGAAGTGTATCTCCATTGAAGGAAAATGCACATCAAATTCAAGATGAAGGAAGTAATAGACGATCCAAGAAAGTTAGTCATGGAAGAGGAGCTCAGCAAGCACTTTCTTCCCCTGAATCAGCATCATCTCTCCGTCAGTCCACTCGTTCTAAGGTTACTTAATATAAATTGCATGCTATCATCCTGCATTTGGATTTGTATAAAACTATAAATTGCATGCTACCTTCCCACATTTGGATTTGTATGTGTACGGAAAGATCCAAGTAGTGAAAAAAGTATTTTCATACCAATCAAAGGGAGGACTCAGATTATATTTTCACGAAGGTCACATTGCTTAAGAGCTTTTGCACCATTCTTAGTAAAAATAGGAATATATATATATATATATATATATATATAAATAAAAAGTCCACCCATGTTATGCTTATACTTCTATTTCGTTGGATTTCAATTCCAAACTTGAAGAAAGGATTACAAAAGAGTAGGAAAAATTGTTGTCAACTAGAACTAAATGAAATTTGTCAATATGATTAGCCACTCATGTTCTGCAGAAGTAATTGCTAGCAGATAATTGGAATTGGTAAAGGATTAGGTTTTGGACACTAATTTTCTGGTTCTAGATTAACTAAACTATCTAGCTTCTTTACACTGTGTTGGTATCTTAAAGATATGATAAGTTACCAAAGTTAGACATAGCTGCATGGGTTGACGAGGATTGCCAGTATAATAAACCTCTTCAACTAGGATTTATAGCAGCTTTTGCTTGATTTTGCCTGTTTTATCCTTTGTCCTTGTGGTTTTTTTTTTTTTTTTTTTTTTCTTTTGTAGTTCACATCTTATTTTAGGTAATGTTATATTTTTGTAGTTCACATCTAATTAAACAAAATCTCAAGCCTTTTTGAATACAACAATATATATTTGGATTTTTAAAATTTTGAATTGAATATACCTAGATTTTATTGTAATTTTTCAAAGTGTAGATTAAATACCAAGATTTTTAAAATCTATTAAATTTCAATCAAATCTAGAATGAATACACCTCATAAATTAACACATTTATGTTTTTATCTAATACTGTACTCTTTAAATAGTATATTCTAAATTAACCACTAATAGAGTAATTACATTTATGTTTTTACCTAAAATTGTACCCTATAAATAGTATATTCTAAATTAACCAACGATAGTAAAAAAACAAAACAAAACAAAACAAAACAAAACGACCTCGTACTTATGCAGGAATCTATTGATTGACTAACCGACAAAAATCACTTTCTCTTCCACTAACCAATCCACGATTTCTTTAGTGAAAATTGCAGTCTCATCTTATTCAAAGATTTAATACATTACTATTTACTACTATGTACTGCTTCTCCCACTTCTGGTTGTTCTCCTTATTTGTTTACTTCAATATGGAACCACACATTTATGCATTTTCTGTATAGAAATGTTTTTTTTTAAAAAATTATTTTCATTTTTATATATATTTACACATGGCTCTTGAAATCACTTTCACGTGCATCTTCTTCTTTATCCACGGACACCAATTTGGACCGCTTTTATATACAACTTTGTAGAAAATTTTGGGCCTAAGGTAGGCCCAATTTAGTGTTACTTTAGAGAAATTTATTTCAACAAGGTAATAAATAATAAATTATTAAATAGTAGAGAAATTTAGGGATTACCCAAGTAATTTGTAGCAAATGTCATCTCAATTTTGTCTTCTGAGAACTCCAAATTCTTTGAAAATATCCCAGCATTGTTTCTGAGAAAAAGAAACAAGGAAACATTTTGCCCCACTATCAGACCTCAAATAATCCAACTTAATAAAAACAAAAACATTTTCTGAAAACACTTTTTTTTTATATTTTATTTTATTTTATTTTCAAAGGACATGTAGATAGATAATATATATATACTTACATGAGGATGTTAAGGGGTAGCCCTAGAGCAAGAAAGTCATTACAAAATCTCTTAACAGAATTGAGTGAGCTTAGATCAATCTCAAATAATATAATTCTCAGCCTCTGGACTCTCTCTTTGAATTTCCTCCTTCACTTCAGCTGCCCTTTTCAGGTCCCTCGCCGGAATCACTATTCTCACACCTCTCTTCGCTAGTACTCTTGCTATTTCAGCTCCGATACCAGACGTCCCACCTTTGAACATAAAATCAAATAAATTCAAGCTTAATTTTATTTTTCTTAATAAGCTTAGCTTCTTCTTCTTCTTCTTCTTCTTCTTTTTATTTTTTTTATTTTTTTTTATCACATAGAATTTGTACAAGATCTGATATTATATGAGAGTTAATTAATTAAGTTAATTTTTTTATTCAAATTAATAATGAGAATATTAAAATATACCTAGGTGAATTAATTAAACCTTATAATATAGATGATGGATGGCAGAAAGTTGTGATCTAGTCTAGTCAGAACCAATAAGAGAAAAACTATCTCTAAATGAGACAAAAACCATATCTTCATACAATAAAAAAGTAAACTACTAATAATAAAATATCCTAATTAATTAACATAGTATACTGATTGTAGGGCGGATTAATATATGATACAGAATTGTATGCATTTAGAGATATTTAATATATATTATCTTGAAAAAAAAAAAAACATTTTTTTTTCTTCAGAGGAACTGAAAAATAATGCAGAAATATATGCATATATGTTCCCTCTCAATCTGACAAAAAACTAATCCAAAGTTTTCAGAACCAGAGAAAAATTACTAAGATGAGAGAGATAACAGTCTTGAGAGTCTATAACTAAAAAGAGTGTTTCGATATCAATATCATTCTCAGACTCATCAACTTTTTCTAGCAAAAACTCATGAAATTACGAAACTAGAAGAAGAAAATTAGGAAAAATTTGGGAAATCAATTGATTCATCAGAAGCTTAATTAGTTTTAGAGAAACATATCAAGCTCTTTCTTTCATGTGTTTTTTTCATGCATAAAATGATCAGCAAAAAGGTGACAAGATTATGTCAATTAAGTTTAATTAATTAATTCCCATAACCAATAATTTTATATAATTAACATGAAGAAAACTGTATAGTTTATACTAACCAGTGATAATGGCAGTGAGATGATGATGAGAAGAAGAATGATCTTCAGTGACTTTCTCAGCTGTTGATTTGGAGCCATAACCACTTGGCCGTGCAATGCCTGCCAAGTATCTTAGTGTTTCCTTCATCACTTCTCTCTCTCTCTCTCTCTCTCTTTCTCTTCTTATCACTGCTTTGAATAATTTCAAACACCTAGAGAGAGAGACAATTAGAGCCCAAGAATATATATATATATATATATATATATATATAAGGACCACACTAGTTTGGTGGTGGTCTCATCAATCAATGAACACAGTGTGATCCATCAGTAATTAAACAGTAAGTCATTTTTTTATTTTATTTTAAACATTATATTATTACGTAAATTAAGGGTTTTTTTGAAAAGGGGAAGGCTCAAACCTGTAACCTCGTGGTACAGGTATGAAAATGTTTACTATCGGACCAACCTCATCTCGTCAATGGTAAGCAAAACTTATTTGGTGATATATATATATATATATAACTTTTTCTAAGAAACTATATATTCTGTGTGTGGAATGATAGGTGGAGATTTTTAGACCTTATAATCAATCTATACTGTGAGGTCCATGAAACTATAGATGATTTTAACCATATGTGTGTGTGTTTAGATACTGTAATTGTAAAAAAATCCGCCGTTATTTAAGGCCCTTTTTTTTTTTTTTTCTCATAATTACTGTCTGTCCTTAATATTTTAAAAAATTTCATTGTTTGCTTCTGGGGATTTTGCTATTTTCATTTTTCGATTCATTTACATCATGATAGAGTAATAATGACGTCAAAAAAAATAGAGAAACTAACATTTTAATTAATTAGTACTAATATAAACACAATTCCCTATTAATTAATTAAAGTCAACTTGGTTGACATTTGAATTTGGACCATAGAAAAAAAAAATGGTGCTTTGATCATGATGTTTTCAAAAAAGAAGAAGATTGATGAACAAGATTATATAATTAACTTTGATAATCAACGGTTGTCATTACATCATATATATATATATATATATATATATATACATGACAAGAAAAATATATATATATAAAAACCAATAAAATCAAAAGCATGATCATTTTCCCTTTAAAGTAAAGACTCTGGTAGTCTGATCTGATCTTTTGTTCATGTGTGTTCAAACTTATAAATTCAAACCTGCTTGATCGCACCCAACAAAGCTTAGCTATGTCTGTGTCTGTGTGCATGCAAGCAACTGTATACATGGAATGGAAACTCTCTCACACGTGCGCACGTATTATAATTACATGCAATCCATGAGAATTTATACATTGAAAAAAAAATAAAAAAATTATAATTAAGCAGTAGCTAGAGCAGAGAGAGATCACAAAAGTGCTTTTGCAGTGGGTGAGTGGAATGAGTGGTAGCCCCACGTGCCATATACCAATTATGGGATGACACGTGGGCCCACAACGGTGGAGCCCACTCCCCACCCCCAATTAATCACGGGATCGATAGAAAAAGAGTGGGGCACACAACAAACCAATCCTAGTGTATTAGTGTTCTCATTTTATTCATTTATCGTACCTCTCTCTATAAAATTGTGTAGATATTAATTAATAAGCTCCAAATTATTAGTATATATAATGATGATTAATAAATTAACCATGATAGATTATATATAATTAATTATATCTATATATCTTTGTTGTTGTTCCTTATTTGGACTCTTGCATCTTAAGATTTGGAGAAAAGGTTGTTTGTCATTATCTTCCCCTTAATCCACCATATCTGACCAAAAAGAAGACTAATTAAATTAAGAAATATAATCCATGATTTATGTAGCTATAAATCTTTTAATTTTGAATTAGAACAGGACCATACCTCCTCATCACTGACATGGTTCGAGTTTGAAAAATATAAATAAAATTGTACATACCATTTTGGAGTTGGGATTCAATTGAATTATTCATTAACAACCGGGATTGTTTTGAAAAATTTATTGAAGATCGTCAAAGCATTATAATTCGAAGACAAAATAATTTGTTTGCCATTCTTGGTGAGTGGAAAAAAAATATATATAGGCAATTAGGCAGTAGTACTAGAGCTTGATGAAGACCTAATAATTTTCAAAAGTATAATGATGAATCATGTATGTTTTGATTTACTTAATTGATTCAATGTTTTTAAACTGTGTTGTAATTAATATTGGAATTAGTATTGGAAGTCAAGTGATTTTTTTCACCTGGGTCAGGATATATGGACAAATCGAAAAGGAATCTATTTGTGTGCCTTTCGGTTATTGGAATTGTCATGTTCTTCTTGGATTAAAATCAACCAAAAAATCTTGCGTTATCATCAAGTCCTAATCACTTTGACATTAATGGCACTAACTTCTTAACGAAGTTTAGAAAGATCAACTAAATATTAAAATAATATTACTATCAAATTATTCACTATTTTACTTATTCATATAATAGTTACAAATAAGTTATTTAATAAGTTAAGATGTATTAGTTTTGGAGCATTTCCGATGTAAAAAATGACTTATATTTAAAAAAATATTAATATGATAATAATATTATGAGACTGGTTTCCCACGTGGCATAGAAGGTATATTTCATAAACAAGTAAACAACTGATCAAAAATTGGTCAATAGACTCCCATGAAGCAACGATATCATAGGTTCGAGTTACTACGTTATAGTTCGGTATATCAAATTTTAAAAAAAAAAATCAGACTCATATAATCATATTTGAAAGGAAACTCTAAAAGTGTGAGATAGCTAATTGGGCTAAAATATCATGTGATGGGCTATACGTTGGGCCTACATACTTACGTTATGGGTTGAACTTTCCATCATTCCATGTAAAGATAGGCTTTTACACTATTCTTTGTTTTAATCCAATTATTTTGTGAAAAAAAAAAAAAAAAAAAATTTATTTTTTGAATAGGTTATCAATTTTTTTTTTTTTATGTATTTTTTTTTTTTTTACTTGATTTCAATATCAAACAATCCATCTGCTCTTGATTATAAGATTGAGAATGGATGTCAATTCAACAAATCTTAGAAAAAGAGCAAATAAATAAATTTAAGTTATTATAGTGAGACTCTTTATATTTATGTGACATGTTTGAATAGGAGAAATTATATATGTTTTAAATAACAAGGTTGCATTGTCTAAAGTTTATCTAAATTTTATTTGAAGTAACATGACAAATTGATTTGTAATAACCATATCAATTATGGACAAAGTGGTAATTAAAAATTTACTTTGTCATTAACTCTAGGCCTCCTTTGATCTGGTTGGTTAATATATTGCCATTAATCATTATGATTTATGACTTGGAGCAATTATGTACTAAATAACAACATTGCAGGTGGGTTTATTTTTGGAGAATGTGGGTATCTAATTATCTAATAATGTAGTTAGCATTACAGGCTGTTTTACTAGGAATTATGGGCACAAGTCCAACATTCCAGACAAAATGACTTGACATATTTTTACATTTTATGACTATCATTTGTTTGGTGATTACGGGATCGAATGACCATCGTTTTTAAATCTAAAAAATGTGAACAAGTGGGCACCGTAGATTTAAGAGAAAATCTACGGTGCCAAGATAGAGTGACACGGATCGATCCTTGACTCCTTGTGTTTATGCTTTGTGAATGAAGGCCCGGCCCACCCAAATCTAGAAAAAAATAGTATTTAAACAGTCAACATACTCGATTTAAAAAAGACAAAATGGAATATTATAATCCGCTTGTTTGCCCTACTTGTAATAGAGATTTTTTCATCGTTATTAAAGCGTACAACCATCATGTACAAAGAGGTCACAATCAAACCGCTGATACCGTCGCTGAGACAGCCGCAGAGCCCACAGCTGAGACTGCCGCTGAGACCCAGCCCATCTCCGCCGCGGCCATCCTTGCCTCCGCGGCTCGTGCCACCGCCGCACAACTAGTCATCGCCGCGGTGGTCATCCTGCTGGCGGTGGTCGTAATGGCGGCCTCTGTTATCTCCGTCATTGATCTGATTGTAGCTTCCCTGGCTATGGCGGCTCAGTCAGCCGGGGCGGAGGGGGCCCGAGTTCTGGCGGAGGGGTTCCTGAATGCAGCCGGGGCTGCCTTCCCTCGCCGCTGATTTGCTTTCCCTCGCTGATGCCGCTGAATTTTTGATTTTATTTTCGATTTTTAATTCCCCAAGTGTGAGAGCCATTTTGTTTAGCTCGCTAAGAAAATCTTGAAGAACCAACACGAACACTAGAAGTCCTTAGATTCCTGCAACTGAATCAACAAAAAGAAAAACAGAAATGTAATGTTATCAGGACGAAGTAACAGACTCTTTTATGGCCACAACACACATGCATTAAAGAAAGAAAACTAACCAGCTCCATGTACTTTGTAGCATAATTAGAAAATATAAAATTAGGGCTTTAACATAAGACAAAATTGGAAATAGATTAAATTAGTGAGGATAGTTTTGGAAGTAAAACTTTGTAAAAGCCTATGCCCTCAATTTCCTTTTCTGGTGTTGTAAAAGCCTATGGTTTTTTTTTTCTCCACATCACCCTCTGTAATATATATATATATATATATATATATATATAAGAAACCATCTTTCCATTTCTTTCTCTGCAAATGCGATGACAAGCTGTTGGGTGGTAGAACGAGTTGCGGCGGCCAGAACGACGGTGACGGAGGTGTTGGGCTCGACGGGGACGGCTTCAGAGGCGGGTACGGAGGGGGTTGGTTTGAATAGAGGAGCCGGATTCACTATGGTGATTTTATACGTAAGTGTTCAAGGTATCGGTGGAAATCGTAGAAGAAATCATAACCGCAACGATTACATATAAAGCGATTGATGCCATCCATTTCCTTTTCTCATGTTGTAATAGCCTATGGTTTTCTTACTCCACATCACCCTCTATAATATATATATATATAAGAAACCATCTTTCCATTTCTTTCTCCGCAAATGCGATGACGAGCTATTGGGCGGTAAAACGAGCTGCGATGGGCCAGCAGCTAGAATGATGATGGCGGAGGCAGGCTCAGTGGCGGGGGTGGTGGGCTCGACGGGGACGGCTTCAGAGGCGGGTATGGAGGGGGTTGGTTTGAATAGAGGAGATGGATTCACTATGGTGATTTTATGCGTAAGTGTTCAAGGTATTGGTGGAAATCGTAGAAATTAAGAAACTAAATCAAAATACTATATGAAGCCTAAATCAAAATTGCTCTCAATCACGTAAATCAAGAGCTGGCTTCCTCTCAAAAACCAAAAACCAAAAACCTAACTCAATCACCACCATGCGGAGGAGGGACACCGATTCCGGCTGCGTTGAGGAAACCGTTGATGAGGGCACGGGCCACCTTAGCCCCAGGCGCCTAAGTTCCGGTGGCCAGGGCGGTCACCGTCTGTGCAGTCGCTATTGCGACGGCGGCACGCGCGTCGGTTTTTTGGGCGACGACGAGAACAGCTGCTACGACCAGTGCCACGATTAAGAGCAACGACACGGTGAGGATAGTCAACGTGAGAACGATGACGGCAACAGCCACGATGATTTGTTTACCGGTCGCACGAGCTGTGATGACCAGTGTGGCGGTGGCAGAGACTGCGGGGGCGTCGGGGACTGCGGGGGTGCTGGAGACTGCGTGAGCTCTGCAATTGTGCTCAAGTTGTGTAGCCGTATTGTGGAAAAAAGGAAAAGAACAATGGGGACAACGAAGCGGAATGTCCATTTTTTTGTTGTTGTAGTAATTCTGACTTTGTCGACTATTATATAGGGGGCGCGGATCGAGAATGGATGGGTATCAAGAATGGACGGGGATCGAATGGACAGGGATCGAATGGACGGGGATGGCGATCCGCGTCACTCCTAAATTTTTTCTCTAAACTCAAAATCAAGTCATGTTGTGAGTTTACTCTTTCAAGCTAGTATGGGTTTTTTTTTCCATGCTACTGTGGTGGAGTGTTTAGGCTTGTTTGGGATAGCATTTGAGAGCCAAATTAGGAATCCAATTAACCATAGTACAGTCTTGAATGATGTAGATTGTTTGATGACAATTTTATGTACAACAACACTTTCAAAATGAAAAAAAATTGTACTATGGTTAAGTTAACTTTATACCATTCTATTGAGAAGTCACCAAGTTTATTTTTTTCTTTTTCTGTTTTTCTCATGTTCTTGTGACAGAATGATGTCTACAACTAGCCCTAGCCCATACCCATACCACAACATAAATGGTATGCACTAAACCCGCTCCTAGTTAACGGAACAGGTCCCCAAACCAATAGATAATTTTGACATATCTAAACCAGCCTCATAATTTTATTAAATTAATAGATGTACTTTATTGTTATCATTAATAAATTTTACCTATTTACCGTTAATCTCGATTAAATTCAACCCCATAGAAATGCAGATGTCTCTAATTATTTTGATCTTTATTTAAATGTTCATTTTCTTAAACCGCCTATCTAGGAAACACGGATACTCCATTTAGTAAAAGTAACTTGTATCCGGTATCGAATACTCCAGGATACGTATCCGATACGCCAAATGGCGTATCCATTGATTCTAGGATGTATCCCGACGTATCCTCCTCGTATCCTTACAATGAAGATGCATTTTAATTGTAGGATGTTGGAATTGATGGTTTTGATTCCATGGACATGGAGAATACTATGATACTTGAGATTGCAAACCTTACTCTTGATGAACCAGAGTTAGAGGTCGAATTATTTAGATCCTTTAACAATGTGAATGATGATAATGAAGTTAATTAGGAATTTAGAATATGTTAAAATAAAATAAGGGATCCCTTATTTTAATTTCGATAAGGACCTTGATGAAATCACTACGATTTTAATGAATTTTAATCTGCATTATACATACATACATACATATATATATATATAATTTTAACTGACGTATCCTGCCGTATCCATATCCTAGTTTTTAAAGATTTAACGTATCCCCATATCATGCCGTATCCGTATCTGTACTACATAGCCACCTATCTATAAAATTTAAACTTTATGTTTTTCTCTCAACAGTCAATACCCTTCAATACGCCAACAACTCTGTTTCTTCTCCTCTCTTCTTTTCATTTACCATCCAAACCTCCATTATTAATTAGTGAAATGAAAACCACAAGTGAAGATAAGTTTGATCATTATCCAATAAGTAGATAATCCAAACATTTTAAAGACTTACATATATTGCTCATTAACAGAAAATACCAATTGTTTTTAAACTGATAACGGAAAATGGTCCATTATATTGATACTGATCACTTGTATATATAATACTTGATTATAAGAATTAATTAAATTGCTACATATATTATAAGTTGAGATATTACAATGATGCTATATTGTCCAAATTGATACAATATATATATATATATATATATATATAATAAATAATTTTGTTTGTTATTTATCTTTTTAATATGGATAATAAAATAATAATTTTATAATATAAATGACAAATATGCCCTCTAACCTGTTAAGTCTTATCGAAAGTTGACTAAAATACATCTTCCTCATCATGAATGATTTCATGGACTAAGCATTTTTATGTATAAATAAAAAAAGGCTACAACCACTTTTGGAAGCTTTAGTCCACACCACAATCAAAGAACATTCAACAAAATTGAACAGAATCCGAGATATTGAAGCACCCAAAGTAATTAACACATATCCAACTAAAATTTTACAATTTGAATTAAAACGTCAAGAAAAAAAGACAAGTTCATATATTGTAAAGACCAAATTTAAATAACAAATATATATCTTTCCAAAATTGAGAACCAAAACTATAACTTTTGTCTGCAAATAAAAGTTGTTCAAAAGCACAAAATAAAATGAGTATTAAATACTCTCTAATTTAAGCACAGAGGTATAGCAAAAAAGTCATCAAATATGCCCTCTAACAATTAAATTTGTGTCATGAAACAAATAAATCTGATGCAGTAGTGAAGAAGAGAACTAGCATGAGTAATGGAGTTTGTTTGAAGTCCCACAACGAGAGAACAAGTAAAAGAGTGAAGCATGGCTGGTTATAAAAGAAAACTTTCAATGCAATATAAATTATACTTTTCTCGGCCTTTTGGATAAAATTAATTGAAGTGTCTGTTCTTTATGGCCTAATATTTGGCGATATTAAATTTATTTCTTGAGGGGTGGGTCCATAACAATAGTTTGCTATTGGGATCTTCAAGTGTAGCCCATGTGTTGCACTACTACATGGGCCTGGCAAGATCTTCAAGTGTAACTTGACTGAAAGTTATAAACTTACTTTAATATCCTTATTTAAAAATTAAAACTGATAAATAAATAAATAAAATAAAATAAAGTTAAAAAAATGTATGGTCCTAGATCGACGATCTGGGTTTCAAGATCTTAATCTGGGTTTTCCAGACCTTCATTCTCGTGGGTTTAATTACATTATTAAAAAATAATAATAATAGAAACACAAGAGAAGTTGACCTAAAACTTTGGTTGAAATGTCGAAAGTCACTTAAAAGTATCATAGAAATTCGTCCATGCATCATCATCATCATTATCATAATCATCTCTTTCAATCAAATCGTCTACTCCTTTTTGTTTCTTCTACTTCTAAGTCTTTTAATGCATACAAATTTACAATATATAAACTATCATTGTTTTGCAGCTGCTTTGATATATATATATATATATATATATATCGTAAGTGTTTCTGGAAATGACAAAAATGGTTTTCCAGATCTTCATCATCTGGTTTTTATTTTTATTTTTTATTCTTATCGATATACAATTTGGTTGTGATTCTTTCAGAGGGATGACATGGAATTGCTTAATGAGCCTCTATATGTAAATTTTCTTGGAGTAACTGACTGGCATTGAATCTATTGATTGACCCTACCGAGAGGCGCTTCTATCCAAAATGGTACGCTGAATGAAGCAATGTCATGATAATGTTTTATCTGTTACCTCCTTTTGTTATTTTGTGATCTGGTTTTAAACTTTTAACCAGATCGTAGAGCCTCCTCCACTTCTGAACCCAGATCATGATTTGAACTTCGACGATCTCCTCAAATAGAGGAGGTCGCTGGAATCCACCTACAATAGTAAAGGTTTACTTTTTCAAAAATTTATATTATTTCATTTTTATATATTTTTATTATATAAAATGATTTTATTTTTTTATTTTTTTATTTTAATTTTAATTTTATTTACATATGTCTTTTAAAAAAAATTATTTACACAAGTTAAAAAGGCTAAAATGCCCCTTGACCATTATGTTTGACTAACAGAAGGTTAATAGAAGGACCAATTTAGTACATGTAAAAAAGTTAGGAACCAATTTGGTCACTTTTGTAAAGGTCACAAACTACTTGGAATTTTAAAAAAAGTCCAGGACTCGTTTGGTAATTGCCCAATTTTATTTTGAGTTATATGATGAAATGATGTAATATTGTGCAAAAATTGCCTTCTAATCTGCTTATCTTAAAACAAGTGTAGCAAGATATTTTGTGGGTGGCAATAAAGCTACCAATCTTTAAATTCAAATAGGGGCGATCTTTGAAATCAAAAGGAGTTTAGCATTATATTGTTTTGTGTATTTTTTCATTAAAAGTTTTGAGTTGGGTTTTTTATTTTTATTTTTCAATTCACCAAACAATAGTAACATTAAAACCACTAAACCAGCCACAAACACAAAAACAAAATATCACCTTTTGTAATGGAAATAAAATGATTTTTTTTTTTAATAGGTTTTTATGATGGAGTAGGGATTTTTTTTTTTGAAAGGATGGATTGTTTAAAAAAAAAAAAAAAGTGCCAAAAATAAAAAGGATAATTTTGGAACAAATTGAAGTGTTATTAGAAAATTTTAAAATTTAAGTTTTAAGATGAAGTGTATTTAGAAAAGGTGTGTAAAAAGATAAAAATTGGATTGTAAGAAGAAAATATCACTATCTAGTAGTACCGGTTTTTATTTGTATATTGCCCAAAATAACCCAACCGGGTCGGACTATAACCGACACAATTTTGATAAAGTGGGATTGGTTTGGGTCGGTTCTAACTTATAATTGCGTGCTCACTCTCGTCATTAAATGACGTCATCACCTGCTCGTTTTTCATAAGTGGGGTTAGTTCGGGTTCGGATCTAACCGAAACCGAAATTAACAGAGAAAGAGGAATTCTTTCAAGTACTAATATGAAGATGTGAAGATGATAATAATAATGCAGTTAAATGAAACATCAAATATGGAAATTTTTGAACTCCATTTTCAACAAGTTAAAAGAGTTGAGATATATACAGCAGCCATTGAAAGACAAAGTGACTGATAATTCATAATTCTGTCTGAAAGTTCTAATTTTTTTTTGTGAAGTTTTCATTTGGCTGCAAAAATGGCTTCTAAGTCTTTGTACAATCCTTTTGGTTTTGACTTGAAATCTGAAGATGAATTTTTAGATGAACTCCCACTTCTGTTTCTGTTCCAGAAACCACTCCATTTAGTCCGGCTGCTCGAAGGATCATTCGGGGTTCCGCTTCCTTCTGTGCTAAAGCTAGACTTGGCAAGTTCTCTTAGTTGTTTCAACCATGGTTTATCTGCTGTGCCTGAGCTCCTACTACCAGAGCTCCTGCTCCTTCCAGCTGAAGAACTTGTTTCCAGAGTTTCTCCACCCCCACTACGATTCAACGGGAATTTGCTTTGAACGTTTTTCGTCAAATTCTTTGGGAGGACAGTGAGGAGAAATCCATATGAAACTATTTTCAAACCTGTTAAAAAGGATTTATCATCAGGGTCTAGCTTCTTTGTTTGTCCGTACAATTGTACAAAGCATACCATTCATTTGTCATCAATGCGAAAAACGCTACTAAGAACAGTAAAACCATGAAGATTCCATTTTTACTCTCAGCTCCAGCTGAAAATTCCTTCTCCAATAGAACAAAACAAGAAGCAAACACACCTACTTCGCAAGCAACCAAAATGATCTCAACCAATTGAACCCTTTTCTTGATGAAAGGCTTCTTAAGAACAAGGAAAAAGAGCTGAAAAGATGTGATGCTCAGTAATATAATTGTCGTACTTTTAGAGGACCAGTTGTTCATGTAAGCACTAGCCACAATTCCTAGACAAATTCTCTTGACGGATCCAAGCAATGTGTAGTATATTTCAGAACAACTTCTGTATGGAAGGTCCTTCGGAATCTTCTGTTTCGTCATCAGAGGCGATGATACGATCACCTTGCTTATGGGGATGATTCCCACCTGAAATCTGTGTGAGCATGTATTTTGGAGGACCTCTTAGATCTTCAAAAAGAGGGCCTAACATGATCAAATAATCTGAGTTTGGTTGGTTTTTCCATGTCCATTGGCCTCTTTTACCGGGACCAAGAGTGACCCAAATAATATCTTGATACCAGTGAAATAGCAGGCCTTCCTGGTGGACTTCCTTGTATTGAAGAGGCTTCCCAAGAGTGATTCCAACTGAGAGGAATAAGAGCAAGAACAGCAGCAGAAGAGATGCCAAACCCAACAGCGTAATTCCCGCTGTAACTCCTGATGCCGCTCCATCTTGAACAATAAAAGTTAAAGATAAAATCTTATACTTGTGTGCTTGATGTACTTTGGAAAACTATTAAAATGAGGACAAAGAGTATGTGAACTATATCAACATATGATAAACTCAAATTAAATCCCTCACATAGATGTCTAAAGCACAGAGTCAATGTCAACGGAAAAAGGTTGTTTATGCAACTGATCCCAATAACGTAGCAGCCGACCAATGTAACAATGATTAGGTCTGTCTCTCTATAGCCTTGGTAACTTGATAAGCGACTAGCATGTTGTAGATGTATAAAAATTTTAAAACCCAAGAAAACATACGATAAACTCAAATTAAACTAGGTTGTACACTGCAGAAAGGTAGAAAATAATATTCCTTCAAATTTGAAGTTCTTCAATTACTTATCGGTAAGAGCTAAAAAACAAATCATAATTTTATTTTTTTACCTCAAAGAATAATCTTTATTCCATTGGAGTAAGTGGCGATCCATATACAGTAGCAGCTTTATTCAAATTTCCCTCTTTGGCCGATTGCTCATGTTGAAAAATTTCTAAATGATTAAATTTGGAAATGTAGGAATGAGGACCAGCAGGGGGGCTTGATCCCACCATGACTGGCTGGATGTGCCCAGTTTCCCAAGGGAGATTGAAGTAGGGAATACTCCGTAGTAAACCCCTAGTAAATTCATAGTACTCAACTGGCAATGTAACCATCTCGACAGTGCAAAACTTGGATGTGGCATGCGATTCTCTGCACAAAAAGAAAACATCAGAAGCTAGTATCGAGTATTGTAGTTAAAGATGATTGCAAGACATCTTTGAAGATATGCATACATCAGACGCTAGTATTGGTAAATGTCGGCTCATTCAATCTAGCATACCACTTACATTGTCGAGTCATTGAAAAACTGAGAGATTGCATAATCAGATAGTAGTTCACATAAGTTAGGGGTCATACAAAAAGGTTTCTTGCAGGATCAGATATCAAAGAAGTAGATGGCCTTGAAAATGCTTTAGCAGATAGAAGACTTGCAGTTGACACGGTGAGCAGCCCCGCAGCAAAAGATGTTGCCCAAAAAACAGCAGTTACAAATGCGGAAATCACACAAGATATTACAGGTACAGAATCTGCAGATATGCCAAACAGCTTACTTGCATCAGAAAATACTAGACTTCCAAGATATAAGAGGTGACACATTATAGGACTGTGTGTTTTGTTGTGTAGGTAAGTGTGAGAGAGAGAGAGAGAGATTCCAAGGACAAGGAAGCATCTCTTCTGTTTTCAACTTCTTTGGCTATAGATTTTTAGTCAAAAAAATGTAAAACTTTCAATAAAGTAAACAGAGAAACTCTATCTCATCTGTTATAATAATGCTGAAGTCTGATTTCTCCCTTCCAAATTGAAAAAGAAAAAAAGAAAAAAAAAAAAAAAAAAAAAACAATTTAATAAATCCCGAATCTGCAAACTGCAATTTGTATTCTATGATATGTAAAAGATCAGAACTTCCCAGCTTTAACAGGCATACATCATGCATGCTAGATTTGAGGCAGCTCTGCTTTTCTGTACTGCTTTAGAACACAAAATGCAATTGTAGTAGTCTCATTACTCGATAATATTTAGATTTCAAGAAGAAAAAAAATTAACACATGGACAGATACCACGTTCTTCAACCAGATAAATTAATAATTTAGTCAACGACCCCATTTATCCAGCTAATATGAAGGAAGTTGAAATATGTGATGTTTGTATCACAATTTTCAGTTGTAGGAAAACATGCCCAGATGTTTTAATTTATTTCCCATTAAACATTTCCAGTAGTAATAAATGGTCTGACATTAAAATGCAGACAGCAATGTTTTGAATCAAAAGAGAGGTGGGGTAAGTGTAAAGGTCTGAGATCTGAATTTGGGACTTTCACTTTCAGCAGTTAATGTGAACCTTCAAAGGAATTCAAGGAAAAAGAAAATCCGGGTGTCCTCTGGTGGTTTAGGACCCACAATGGAGGAGGAAAAAAAAAGAGCAAAGACAAAAAGGTGATTGTGAAATGTTTGTCATGTGAATATATTTACAACAGTGGTGGTGGCAGTTGCAGTAAAAATTTAGACTTGTCTTTGAAGCTCAACCTCAAGAACATTATCTCTTCAATCTTTATCATATCATGGTAACCTGTCTCTTCTTTGTCTCAACTCTCATGTCTTGTAGTGAAATTCTCTTGCAAATGGAGGAAAAAAAATATATATGAAAATACAGAAGTAGACATAAGTACATAACAGTGTGGAAGAACATCGGAGAGAGATATGGGACAGCAAGCTGGACTCAACAAATATGGATATGAGACGAGTAAAATTTACAGGTGCAGAGAAAACCCATTTTGTAATCCCGTACTAAAAAAATAGTGAACCCATTTTGTATCGGTGAAAATTGGAATTCCCATTAAAAAAACAGTGCAGGATCTCGCACCTGATCAACTCCCGGTTTAGATAATAACCATTCGATGCCCAAATATACTAACTTTAAAAAAAAATAAGGTAAAAGCTAAGATGACCCGAGTCAATTCAGATCGTATTGCCCATTCAAGGCCCATATCAGAACCAATTTCTATTGTGTTGGCCTATTTAAAGATCTAATGAAAATTGCTTCATGTTCTATCAAAAAAAAAGTGCAGGGCAATCCTTGTAGACTCTGTTGTAATGTCTATGCTGTGAAGGTTCTCTCTATGATGCTTATAAACAACAAAGAATGATTAAAAACTTCAGAGCAAGATAGCTTTAGTAATGACTAACATAGTGACTTCGTTTACGAAACGAGCAAAACAACATTCAGACAAGCATAAGTCATAACCCCCCGAACATCACGGATTGAATTATGGAAGGGGTTCCCCTCTTAATCAAACAGTATGCATAGGCATAGAGACTCGATTGAAAAAGTTTACACAGATTACCGTTCCTTGGCATTGTGACCAAAGCAAAGTGGAACCATCAGAGATGGTTCTGATGAATTACTTTTAAAGTTCAAGTCATTGACTAGCATGGATAAAGTAATTTCAGCTACATACATTATTCAATTTCAAAAGAGAACATTCATTCTATAAAAACGTGAGAATCAGAAAACAAGGTAGCTATTGAGGCCCTGGTTTTAAGGACAGCTGTCTGACCTTCACTTTCGACAAAAGTTATATATGTGCCTAACATACTCAGAACTTTAGTTACCTAACAAAGCATAAAGATTACTTTTAATGGTTGATACTTACCTGACAAAGTATGAAAAATGAATTTGAAAATCAACAAGTTGGGGTCCTTCCAAGGTAAATGCAGATTAGGCGGTTAAATGAAGCAAATCATGCAGGGATTTCACTTTTTGGCATCCATATCCGAAGAAGTTGATCATAAAACGAACAAGTAGCCACCAAACTATTCTTTCTTTTGCTTTCCAGGGGTTTGGCTCCTCTCTGCCAATCTGTTCCATAAGCAAGAGAGCCATGCTTAGTATAAGTTTCAATTACCTCAGCTTTCTCCCCTCCAACCTTGACAACGGCGAATCCATTGTGCATACAAGCTGTCAAGATGAGGCCTGGTACAAAAGGATGGTGTTTGATTCTCCAAACACCTCCACCTAAACGAATTGAAGTTTCGCTCACTGGCTTTGAGATTGACCTTACATCCCACACCCTCAGGTACTCATCATAGCTACCAGTAAGTAAAGTATTAGGGTCACTAGGGCTTTTCGTGATGCAACAAACTCCCATCGTGTGCACCTTGGAATTCTGAAATGCCAATCTGGCGGGACAATCCCGGATATCCCAACAACTGAACTTACAATCATCTGAGCCAGTGTACACCAAATGCGGTTGGTGGATGTCAAATGAAGTTGACCACAGCTCGAAATCGTGTGCTTTCCATTCTTGTAGAATTTCCAGCTGGGACTCTGCAAAGGAAATAATGGAGACAGAACCATCAGAAAGCCCCACCGTCATGGATGTGGATGATGGGTTCCAGTCCAAACAAAGGCACATGGAGGAGCTGATTTTTTCACCATTGATCTCTCTCAAGAAACCTCCTGCAATATCAATAAATGAGAAATTACATTGACACCATGATTTCGCTAAAAATGTTATCTAATTCATCCTCAACACATACGCTTTATCAAAACCCCAGAGGACACTAGCCCAGTTCATCAAAACCCGAAAACGAAAAGAAGATACGCACAATACAACAGAAATCTCATCGAATATAATACCTCTAGCTTCTGGTTCATCTACGGTGCACTCAAGACTGTAAACCTTCACGTGACCATCAGCATCAGCTTGAGCAATCAAAGGACCCGCATTACCACCAACCGGGCTCCACTTGATATCGAAAATTCCCGCAGTGTCCAATCTATAGAACAACTCAAGCTTGCTTTCTTCAGCATCGACATTGAACAGCGAAATGCTTCCGTTTCGAGTCGGCTTATCACCTTCCTGTAATGTGTAAGTCGAAGCTGCGAGAACACGGTGGTGTGAGTCGTGCGGACAAAACTCCACGGCGTCCGCATTGCCGTCTAGTTTGCAATGCGCCACGTCCATGCCTGTATTGTTTTTCAAACCAATTACATAAAATTTGCAAGTGACATTAACTGTGGCATTTCATCAAACAATTGGTGTTCGTGTGTACAAGTGTATGAGAAAGAAAGCTTTACCGTTATGTCAGTTATGAGTTGGCGGCTTGGTACTAACTGAAACAAAATCCGAAAGAAGTTTTTTTTGACTTTGAAGTCAACCGCATCAGTGGAGATTATGAGTTGGTAACGGAGACTGATATATAGTTTTAGTGATTAAAGTGCGTGAAAAAAAATGTGCAAGTATATATATATATATATATATATATATATATATATATATATATATGATAATTTAATCACTTTTATAAAACTCGCAAACTATTTTGTCTTATCGAAAAGAGAGAAATTCATAAGTAGTCATAACATTTATCATACTTTTGTTTTTAACCACTTTTGAATTTTTAATTGTTAATAACCACTTTTTTTAAAAAAATTCAATTTAGTACCATGAATTACCAGAGTACCCCTGAAAATAGTATTCTTTAAACCTCGAAACAAACTTGAAATCACGACTAAATTGAAATACACAAACTTGAAATCATGCCTAACTGGAAATATTAAAACTTGAAATCATACCTAAAATAGAAATATTAAAACTTGAAATCTGGACTAAATTGAAATTAGGATAAGTTTTTTTTTTTTTTTTTTCCCTTCTTCTTCCTTAAATTCGAATTAGGGTTAGGTTTAATTTTTAGAAGATCTGGTCGACCACATCGCCGGCACACCCTGCTGCCGGAAGACACCCGGTCGTCGCTCCAACCAGCGGCGGACGAACCAGCGGCGCACGACCCCCGTCGCGGCATCACTTGGTCGTTCGTGGTCGTCGCTGGTTCGTGCGACCAACCAACACCTGGTTCGTGGTCGACGCTGGTTCGTGGCGTGGCCCAGCTGCTTGTCGGCGCTCGGCGGCCGTCAACCATACCGGTGAGAGAGAGATCACGGAGAGAGAGGGAGATCGGTGAGAGAGAGAGAGAGAGAGCAGAGCAGAGGAGAGGAGAGAGAAAGAAAAAGAAAAGAAAGGAGAGAGAGAGAGAGAGAGAGAGAGAGAGAGAGAGAGAGAGAGCTGATTTGGGGGTTTTTATATGAGGGCTTTTGAGTAATTTCTCAAAAACATGGTTAAAAACAATTAAAAGTATGGATGTGGTTAAAAAAGAAAATCCCATAAGTAGATGGGTCAGTTTTGGCAATTTCCACTATCGAAAATGTTCGATACCTCTTTGTTAATTATCCTGTTTTTATTAACGAGATGACGTCAATCCAATATATGCCCTTCACACAATTATTTTGACTTATCCAAAATGTTCGATGTGTCTTTGTTAATTTTCCTATTTTTATTAATGAGATGACGTCAATCCAATACATGCCCTTCACATAACGATGGAGGGGTCTATAAGAGTTATGTCCCCTTCTTAAAAAAAAACTTTAGAATATTATAAATTAACAACTAAATTTCATCACCTTTAGAATCTGGTCCCTAAAATCTTTTATATTAGTGTAATGGTCCCTCAAGATAAAGATTTTTGATTCAACCTTGCAATCACACTTGTACCATTTAGTTTATAGGTTCGAGTTATATCCTATGCCCGAATCCCCAAATACTAAATAAATGGAATAAACATAAAAGTAAGTTTAATTTACTTATTAACATTATATGCAGGAAGGTTTCCAAAACATAGATTTTGATAGGGAATCTAATTTGGAGTTTAAGGGGATATAATCATATAACTCAAATAAAAAAACTCCATTAATGTAAAAGATGGGTGAGATGGTATCCTATTATATCAACCTCATTTATATTTAAAACGCTTGAAAAAAAATTAATTTTCTTTTTATGTTTAATTCAAAATTTCAATGCGGCTTCAAAACATTATAATAGTGTTATCTATTGTGTCAATATTGATAATATATATATATATATCAAATCTGGTGTAGCGATTCGATCATAAAATGTTATTAGTTGTAATATAACTAGAGCCGGTGTGTTTATTTTGATATTAAACACTTTTCCCAACCCCACTCAGCCGTAAACTTGGCATAATCTTTTTTATTTTATTTTTTTTTTAGAGTAATTCATAATCATTCACCTTTATTGTTATTTTTTAGAATATGAATTGAAAGTTGCATATAGAAATTATATATATATATATATATATATATATATATATTAAAAGTATGATAAAATTTATATAGTTGAATGGCTGCCTTCACATGCTTTATTCTTTTAATTAACAAAGAATATATTGATGGACATGATTCTGATTAAGTATAATGTAACCCCACCACTCATATATAATATTTAGTTGTGCAAAACAAAACCTCAAATTCAACACCCCACTTGTTTGCTTTAGTGCCTATTAATATTTGATTTATTATAAAATCTATTAAAGTAGAGAAATTGTTGCGGGGTGATCATTAGTTGATTGTTACTGGCCAATATTATCTCCGATTATTACTTTTAACAAATTATTATCAACGTGGTTTAATGGTAAATGTTGTTCATTCAATTTGACAGCCACGTGGCCTTCAGTTGGTTATTGACTCTGGTTTGACTCCTTGTATGGTTGAGTCTGATGCAAAGTTTGTAGTTAATTGGATCAACAGCACGGTTCCTTTACGGTCTGAAATAGGGAATGTTATTTCTAGCATTCTTGCTTTGCTGAATCAAGCGAGTTGTGTTTCCATTATGTTTGTTCCTAGAAAAGCAAATCAGGTGGCCCATATATTAGCTAAGAATGGCCTCTTTTGTGTGGAGGATATGTTGAGGAGTTTCCATCCTGTGTTGGTTCCATTATCGCGGCGGAATGCCGCGTTTGTTTGTAATCTTTCTTTTCCATCAAAAAAAAAAAAATTTTAAAAAAAATCGACAGCCAATATCATATAATCAAATTGCATCACTTCGTAACATTTTTTAATAGTTATATGAATATATTTTATAATTTGTTATAAATAAACACAGCATATATATTTTTAATATCAGTATATAAAGGTGTTCCAACGGTCAAAGAAGTGATAGCTTTGACGATAATGATGCTTTTTTTTATTTTATTACAACAACAACTGTCAAGACCGGTGAGATTGGGCTCTACAAACACCACCCGAGCTAACACTCCCACAAGAGGGGAGAGAGCGCCCACACATAAGTGGGACAACACCCACACCAACGGTGGGAAAATTGGCCTTAAGCCATGCATACACTGGGCCTCGATCTTGGGTGGTGGTGTTTCCAAAGGAAAGATCCACCACCATTGCAAGAGGCCATGTGTGATAATGATGCTTTTGTTTTGGAGAGAAAACCAATAGTAACCAACCAAATTATCATACTTTTGTTTTTAACCACTTTTGAAATTATAATTGTCAATAGTGGAAATTGTCAAAACCGACCACTCTAATTATGGGAATTTCTTTTTTAACCATATGCATACTTTTAATTGTTTTTAACCATGTTTTTATAAAATTACTTGAATACCCCATATAAAACATCCCAAATCAGCTTTCTCTCTCTTCTTTCTCTCCTTTCTTTTCTCTCTCCTCTGCTCTCTCTCCCCGATTTCTCTCTCTCTCTCTCTCTCACCAATCTCCCTCTCGTCGGCGTGCTTTGAGGGTCGCCGAGCACCGGTGAAGGTGTCGCCGAGCGCCGGCGACCTTCTAGGCTCCACGGCAGAGGTCGAAAGAGGTCGGGGCTTTACCCAGCTGAGCAACGAACGACGAGAGACGCGTCCTTCACGTGCGTCGTGCGACGGGGTGGGCTGGTGGCGTGCGCTGCTCTTCGCCGGTGACGGGATGGCGATGGGCAACGGAATCGATCCCCCATCCGGCGATGTGGCCTGCAACCAAAAAAAAAAAAAACACAAAACCTAAACCTAATTTGAGGAGAGGAAGAAGAAGAGGAAGAAGGAGAGGAAAATTTCAATATAGTCCACATTTCAAGTTTGGATATTTCAAATTAGGCATGATTTCAAGTTTTGACATTTCAATTTAGTCATAATTTCAAGTTTAGACATTTTCAATTTAGTCGTGATTTCAAGTTTACTTCGAGATTTTATAAAAACTATTTTCAGGGGTACCCTGGTAATTTATGGTACTACACTGATTTTTTTTTTAAAAAGTGGTTATTAACAATTAAAAATTCAAAAGTGGTTAAAAACAAAAGTATGATGTTTTAGATGGCTATTTTCGGTTTTCTCTCTTGTTAATAACCACTTTTTTTAAAAAAATTCAGTATAGTACCATAAAAAGAGTACCCCTAAAAATAGTGTTTTTTTAAACCTCGAAACAAACTTGAAAACACGACTAAATGGGAATACACAAACTTGAAATCATGCCTAAATGGAAATATCAAAACTTGAAATCATGCCTAAAATAGAAATATTCAAACTTGAAATCTGGACTAAATTGAAATTTGGCTTAGGTTTTTTTCCCCCTCTTTCTTCTTTTTTTTTCTTCTTCCTCAGATTCAAATTAGGTTTAGGTTTTTTTGATTTCTCCTTTTTATTGCAGATCACGTCATCAGAGATTGCAGCACGGAGCCGCCGGACGTCGCCTGGACCAGCGACGGTCACGAACCAGCGGCGGCTGTTCGGCGACGACTCTGGCGTTGGGCGATGATTCCAGCGACGGGCGACGGGATGGAGAGGAGAAAGAGAGAGATGACCAGGAGAGAGAGCAGAGGGGAGAGAAGGAGAAAGAGAGAAACAGTGGTTTTGGGGAGGTTTTTATATGAGGGCTTTTGAGTAATTTCTCAAAAACATGGTTAAAAACAATTAAAAGTATGCATGTGGTTAAAAAAGAAAATCTCATAAGTAGATGGGTCAGTTTTGGCAATTTCCACTTTGGTTTTGTTGGTTTTTAATGGAAAGTGAAATCCACTGTTCAACTAATTATGATGATTGATGAAAAGGATTAGACAAAGCTTAAAGTGAAGGTGGGAGAGAATAACTTCCTTAATTAACATAAATAATTTGGTCTAAATTCTCCCATCTTCACTCATTTCACAGGTCAGTACTGCACCAAAACATCTTGAAAAATAACGAAACGAAAACGGTTAGTTTGTTTAATTCACTTGTTATTATCTAACTCATAATAAATTTTAAATGAATATTGAAGTCACACAACATATGGCAATTGTAAGACAAATTATTGTTATAATATTTCTTTAACTCAAAAAGGAACATGATTTACTTCTTTGTAACATAGTTTAGATCTTAAGTAACCTATTTGCCCTCCATAATTTATTTCTTTGTAACTTGGTATTGTCATCTCTGACATTCTCTGTCTTATCAAGTGCCATAATATCCGGGTTTTTGTTGCCTCTAGAACCGCAAATATGGTCGCTCATGGCTAAACCAAGATTTCTCATATTTGTCCATTTCTGGTAATTAAAGGTTCATTTTGGTAATGACCTTTTTGGATGGTGAGTGTTAGCAAAAAAGTTTTACGGTTTTCCAACGATCCATTATGAAACTTTTTATTTTTATTTTTATGTTTGCCCATTTCCGGTACTTAAAGGTTCTTCTGGCAATTAAGTGTTAGGTTATGAGTACTTTCCTACATTGCTACCTATTTTTCTTCAAACCCAGAACAAAACTGATAGGAAATCATTAATCATTAATTATTACGTAAAGATAGTTTTATAACATTAGTTATTTTGAGGTAAACAAAATTAGTATCTATGTGTTTATCTCATGGTG
Organism: Acer saccharum; assembly: GCA_030490815.1. Classification (NCBI taxonomy): domain Eukaryota; kingdom Viridiplantae; phylum Streptophyta; class Magnoliopsida; order Sapindales; family Sapindaceae; genus Acer; species Acer saccharum. The sequence goes on from CM059876.1 coordinate 701,174, forward strand.
ATTGATGAACTGTACCCCTCGACATGCAAAATTAGATCTCAAGGTGAACTACATTGAAGTACTATGTACAATTGGTAATCAGTTCCACCCCCAGTGAAATCTAGGAGACTAGTGGCATTAAAAAACCCAAAATCATGAAGTCCCGTTTTCGGGATCTCGTGCATTTAATTAATCACAAGTAACCGGCTCTAAAAATATAATTCGAGTCCAAAATCCCTAAAATTATTCATAGTGCTTGGTTTTGAACCCATGTACAAATAAGGTGACAAAACCTTAATAAAGATAATAATAACAATGGACTAACAGCTTATTAAAGCTAGTAAATCAATCAACAAAACCTTGGAAAATTCAACATTTAACCATCTTACTAATAGGTCCACCAAGCAACATTGATAATTCTCAATGAAAACAATTGGATGACAGACAAGTTTAACAGTCTATAACAAAAAGACAACAATACCATATATCACTAACAGAAATATATATATATATATATAATCTAAAACAACAGAAAGGAAAACTACAATTAAAAACTTCAAAAACACAATGTTTTCAGTTAACAATCCATACACACAACCAAATGCTTTTTATTTTATTTTTCCAAGTACATGTAATTGGGCCCAAGACCTTTAGTGATCCCAGGTTTGTTTATGTTTAGCCGATGCTTCTTCTGAACCTAATTCATTTGCATAAGTTCCACACATGTGGTTATTATTCCAAACATGATGCACATTAGCGTGTCTGAATTAACAATCACTTGTTGTAAACCTTTGTTCGTTGCAATGGTAGCATGTGGTGTAAGGTGGCGAGAGAGGAGGAGGAGGATCATGGAGAGCTTGATCAGGATTCTTCATTTTTGTTATAGAGGATTTATTTTTTTATTTTATTTTATTTTATTTTTTTTTTGGGGGGTTTATAACAAACAAAACGGCTTCAATAGTTAGTGAATGATAGTGAGAAGGCCAAATTCGTGAATTTAGCATTAACACTATCTGCGTGACGGGAATTCATGAGAATTCATCCAAATGTTATCTATTATTGTTTTACATGGGAATTCATCCAAATGTTTTTTGCATGGGTATTCTCATGTCTTCGATTTATAAATTTTAAATTACGGTTTAAATTGGGCCAGGCCCCCTAAAATAGAAGCTTTTAGTGTCAAATTGTTTGCCTCAACAGTGGGGTCTTTACCAACACCCTTAAAAAAATATCATTAAATACACCCACCAGTCCACCACATATTCTAGAAAAGTAGGAAAGGACTATGATCTCATTGATGTAAATAAATAAAAGTTTTTGTGTAACTTACGAAATCAATAAAATGTACTATTAATGTTTACGATTGCAGTAGCAACTTCAAATACTATCCAACCTCTCAAAGCTGCTATAAAAAATAAAAAATAAAAAAAATAAAAAAATTTTGCTCACCGCAATATCAGTTCATCCTTGTTTACATGAAGAAAACCTGAAGCAATTACTATGTAGCCAACAGATAATCCAGCTTGAGTGATAGCAATGAACAATAGCATCGCCAAGCCTCTTCTTTGCAGGAATATACAAGAAAATTCCAGTTCCTCCTTGTTTACATTTCTCACTTCAGTGCAATGCTAGCAGTATAGACAGGGAGGCAATTTTTTTACATGTACCATAAAATCTCCATAATCACCATGCAGTTTAATTCCTAATTAATCATTACTACCTTTTCTGGGAGGATTAGAAATCCAATTATATGAATCACACACAAATTAGGAATTAAATTCTAAAAAGGAATTCCAAATCATTGCTATTTATACTTGGTATCCTAGGTTTTATGTTTACGTTTTGTTTTCAATTTTCAGTCTTTTGTTTGAGTGTTGAGATTTCTAAAGCGATGGCCAAAGTGGATGTTAATGATGTTGTGGAGGGAATTGTGATATGAACTAATTGGGACACAATTAGAAGTAATAGAAATTTGGGATAAAGAAGGACATAATATCAGATAAGAGAAGAAGAAAGACATTGTTGAACAGAGAAAGAGAAATCTGGGAGATAAGGTTTTGGTTATAATATTCGTTAATTTATTTCATAGCAACTTGGACTTTTATAGGCTTACATCCAGACAACTAATAACTAGAAGGTAGGAGAAGATTGGCAACACATTCTGTACACAATCATATCACAGCTTAACACATGATAACAAACTTCAAGGAGGTTTAAGTGCTGCTGAAGTCGTGGAGAACTCCTAGCCACCACTAAGCCCACAACTAATTTATTTTGACTAAATCAGATAACTAAGCGAAACAACCCAGACTTGGTCTTCTCAAGCAGCACACGTGCAACCCATGCATCTCTTGTCTTGCATGCATGTCTTGCATTACTCAACACTACTCAATTCGTATCAAATTGGTAGCAATTAAAGTTGTCCGAAGATAGTATGGTTCCATACTTCCATGGCTGATGCTACCGGACAATTCATCCCAAAGGATATCGAACTAGAAGAATTCAAAAAGGTTAGTTTATGTGGCTAAAATTGTGCAAACACAAATGCCCAGGTATAGAGAGCAACCTGTGGACAGACTCCTATAATTCTTCGGATATTTGACAAGCCAGTGGAGCTTCGAATGGAATCTCCATAAACGAATGCTGTTGACACGACAATATATATGTTACTACACAGACACTCTTCTTGCCTACATTCAAATCCCTATGAAACTGTGACAACAGAAGAAAAGTAATTTACCATCTCCGGCAGTCACTGATTAAACAACTTATTGTTGTAGTTTAATTTTCCAGCTCCGTTGGGTCTAAGAAGACAAAATAACCGATCCTTGTCAACATTCATCCATAAGTCCTGAAAGTTAATCCGAAAAGCATCACTGTCTACTGATTAAAGAAATGTAGGCCATAGCTCAAGTTTATAATCATGTATATATACATCACAATTGTCATCTTGTTCCTTACCTTAACAGCATGAAAAGGAGATGTTTTTTCACGTTTACAGCAGCCCATCTTCCTTGTTCCAGGATGTCTTCACAAGGCCTCAAATCTGAACTGCAACATTAGATTCTACTATACCTCCTTGGCTTGTTATCGTCTGGTGTAACATGCTCCATTGCTGGGACTGAATCAGTGCAACAGCAACCGCATTCTGTTAAGAGAAAGGACAAGAAAACATTACTTTCAAATGTTAGTCAACTAGATAACTTAAAAGCACGTTGTAATATTTGTCTTGCAGCATACTCTTTGTCTGTTTGGATTTGCATTAATTAATTTGATTACCCTAAGTTTAAGGACTAATTGCACAAACATCCCCTATCATTAGACATAATTACATTACACGTGTATGGAACTTTTGCCCATTATTACACAAATCTCCCCTGCCGTTAGTGGTCAACGGTTAAAGTTAACCGTTGACTCACTTTTCCATTTAAAAAGTCTAAAATACCCCTGCTATATAATTTATTATTTTAAATAGTTTATTAAAAAAAGATCCAGCTTTTATTAAAAAAAATTCATATTGTATTTCAAAAAAATCCAGATTTTATTTTAAAAAACAAATCTATATATATATATAGATTTTTAAATCTAGATTTTTTTTCTTCTATAAATGGATTTTTTCCAATCTAAAAAAAATAAAAAATAAAAAACTTATAAATCGAATTCTAAAATAAATAAAAAATCAAAAACCAATTTTCTCTTTTTCTTTTCTTTCATCCATACTGCCATAATTTAAATACTTAATCTATTATTATTTATTTTATTTAATTTTAATAAAAAAAAAGGAAAAAAAAAAAAAAAAAAAAGCAGATGCCCAAAAGAATGAAGAATGCATATGAAGAAATCTCTCGAAATCTTCATTCTCCATTTGCATTCTTCATTCTTCTTGAATAAAATATGAATTTTTTTTTATAAAAGCTGGATCTTTTTTAATTAACTATTTAAAATAATAAATTATACAATAGGGGCATTTTAGACTTTTTAAATGGAAAAGTGAGTCAACGGTTAAGTTTAACCGTTGACCACTAACGGCATGAGAGGTTTGTGTAATAATGGGTAAAAGTTCCATATACATGTAATTATGTCTAATGTTAGGGTATGTTTGTGCAATTTGTCCTAAGTTTAAAGGTTAGTTGCTGTCTTCAGGTAGCAGGTCACACATCAAGTTATAGCCCACTTGCTTTTCTTCTTCCCAACTCTCCATTCTCTCATTCTTCTGATTCACGCACTCCTTCTAGTCTCACCCACCAGAGCCTTCATGTCTTCCTCGAATAAGTCTTCAAAATGCCTGGTATTTTCCTACTCCTGCTCTCTTAGCTTGTTCTATTTTACTTTTATTTCTCTTATATCCCACTCATCTCCTCTCTTTCTAGAGTGTTCCTCTGCATTTTGCCTGAGTGATTTACGTTATTTAAAATATATATATTTTTCATGGAAATATATCATTTGTCACGAACTAATTTATTTTTCACATCAAAAATGAATTAATGATATGCCACGGAATATTTTTATATTTGTCACGAAAATAAAAATTAATTTGTCATGAAAATAATTATTTGTCACGAAAAAAAATTGATTTCGCACGGAAATAAATAAATTTTCTCAATATTTAATTATTTGTCAAAAAAAAAAAAAAAAAAAAAAACTGAACAAATTGATTTGTCACAGAAAAAATGGTTTTTCACTGTATTTAATTACTTGTCACAAAAAAAAAACTGGTAAGAACTTTGATTCCTACTTAATCGTTACTACCTTTTCCGGGAGGATTAGAAATCCAATTGAAATCCATAATATCATATGAAATCCTAAGATTACACAATTGAAATCCTTCTCCAATAATCCAATTAAGAACTTAACGTATGTGAATCATTATTCCTTCTCCAATAATCCAATTAAGATTACACAATTGAAATCCTTCTCCAATAATCCAATTAAGAACTTAACTTATGTGAATCATTACTACCTTTTCTGGGAGGATTAGAAATCCAATTACGTGAATCACACACAAATTAGGAATTAAATTCTAAAAAGGAATTCCAAATCCTTGTCAAATTAGGACATTAATAAATCGTTAGCTATTTATACTTGGTATCCTAGGTTTTATCTTTACGTTTTGTTTTCAATTTTCATTCTTTTGTTTGAGTGTTGAGATTTCTAAAGCGATGGCCAAAGTGGATGTTAATGGTGTTGTGGAGGGAATTGGTAAGCAATTAAAGTTGTCTGAAGATAGTTTGGTTCTGTCAAAAGACTTAAAACTACTTAGGTTTTGCATACTAGGTTTTTTATTTCTCCTCTTTCAGTTTGCGATTTTCAAAGGCATGGAAATCTGGTATCCGGAAGACTTTGTTGTATTCAGGTTATGGCGATCCGCTGCCTCGAAGAAAAATTCCAGATTCAGAGCTAGTACTGTGGTTCCATGGCTGATGCTACCACCCAAAGAAAAAGGGAGCGATGTTCGCAGTTTCTTTAGCCTCTCAAAAGGTACGTCTCGTCAGATTAATTTACCAGATGTTAATTTCAACAAGTGCTTTTCTTCAAAAGGTTGGCTTATGGTGATTAATAAAGATTGGAGCATGTATCTTTTACATCCTTTTTCAAGTCTTCGTATTGAACTCCCACACATCAAGACTTTTCATAATTGGAAAGCTCTTTCTACACTTGATAATGCGTTTTATTTTATCAGTAAATGTGTTTTATCAACCAGTCCATCTTTAGAATCAGAAGATTATACCTTGGTGGTTATTTATGGGGGTACTAGAAAATTGGCATATTTTAGACCAGGTTTTAAAACTTGGATCACAATAGATTCATGCCAACGTTGCTATTTAGATGTAATTTATTACCAAGGGCTGTTTTATGCCATAGACGGCCGTAGTGGAATAACAGCTATTGATATCAAGAGCGATAATACGGTTGTGGCTAAGAGAGTAGTAGCCGATTTGCCGCTTGAGCTTGTTCCTCGGGAATTTTGGACGAAATTTTATTTAGTAGAATCAACTGGAAAATTTTTGGTGGTTGCACGAAAGCTTCGAAGTGAAGTTACTCAAACATATAAGAATTATGGAACTACTGGACTTCGTGTTGTTGAAGTAGATTTGAGCAGGAATGAGAATGAATGGTCACCAGTCAAGAATTTGGGTAACATAGCACTATTTGTGGGAGATAATTCTTCTTTATCGGTTCAAGTGTTTGATAATTCTAATTTCAAACCGAATTGTATATATTTCACCGATGATTGGCAAGATATGTATTTTAGCAATAACTTTCCTGAAGGTGTTGGAAGGGATATGAGAATTTATAACCTACAAGATGGAAGCTTTGAACGCATTGAGACACGTTTTATGTGTAGGTGCAAGTGTAGTTTATATCACCCTTTTAATCCACCTATGTGGGTTGAAGAGAGCTTTCAATAGTCTGTTTTGTTTTGAATTTGAAAGGATTTGGTTTTTCTAATTTGTCATACGTTAGCTCCTACTATTAATTGATCTCAACTCTTGCTGTCCTTGTTTATGGCATCTAATAATCAGTTTCAGATTATTTTTTCTTGATACAATAGTTGTTAACACGTGTGATGTTGTGTTGTTAATTTCTGGATCAGTTGCAGCATGAACCTGTTTTTAATATAGTTTCTTTTGGTTCTTCAAAATTGAAGATCCAAAATTGCCCAATTGGGTCTTCATTTCACTATTTGATTAAAATATTATTATTTTTTTTTCCATCTCCTTTTTCACTTTTTTAATTCAACTCAATTAATCATATATAATTTTTTATTTACGAATGTGATTAGTATAAAAATTATACCATTAGAAATATTTTGTTGAGATCTTTCAACCGAGTATAATATTGACTATATTTTAAATTTTTTATTAATGAACTAATAGGTATGCTAATATTCGAAACACTGCATTAATTTTTTGCAACGAAGACAACCCAAGTTTAGACCTGACACCGGTTTTGGTTTTCGGGTCTAGGGGAATCGGAACCGGCCTTAGGAGGTTCCGGTTTTTTTTTTTAAATTACAAAATATTACATTTTATTTATAAAAAAAAAAAAAAAAATGTTAGAAAGGACGGTTTCAATCCGGTTCGAACCGGATGGTTCCATGAAAAATGGAACTGGAACCTCCTTGGTCCCGGTTCCAATTTTTCCAGTTCAATTTAGCAGTTCGAACCAAACCAGCACCGAGTCTACTCAGGTTTGCCAAGATCATCCCTACATTGAACAAATTAGTTGTCATGAACTTCAACGGTGTTGACAATACAAATGAATAAACTTCGACACATTCGAAATCTTTAGTTAGTTGTGACAAATTATAAAAAAAAAATTAGAAATTTTTAGATGTAATAAAAGTGAGTAAATTATTAAGCAAAACCCATTACACAAAACCTTTTTTTGTGGAAATGAGGATGTGATATTGTGAGTGAAGTTTTTCATTTTTGTCATTTGTCAATGAAAGAACAAAAGAGATGTTGATATGATTTTGACTTTCGTAGAAATGACACTATGGAAATTTGATGCACTAACTTGAAAAATATGCTTGTTTGTTCCCACTCAACTTTTTTAGTCAGTATTTTTATAATAACTCTATGATTAACTAATTTAATAGCTTGAAAAGATTCATTTTATGTTCGATTGAGGTCGTCGGCACCGCCAGCATTGGATAATATGCACATATTATCTTAAGCATCCAACAAGTCCAAGACCACCAAAGTGATCAATAACACTGTTTTGATACAATTGCTCAATCCCCCCACAAGCCTTGGCATGAAGAAAATACATCTCCCAGTGCATCCATTCCATGCTTTGCCCCAAGCCAAGCTAAGTTGTCACTCATGCAGCCGCGGGAACAGGACTTCGATTGGATGAGAGCTGCAAACTAGCAGCGTAAACTCGTGCCCATGAATCATAGTGTATTATATCTTCTAGGGAAGGCAAGGTCACCAGTTCTGACCGGTGCTTATCACATGTTAGCTCCACGACCTTAAAGATATCCAGAAAGCTAATCCTGAAAACATGCAAACAACTTGTTACATCATGAATTTATCATTAGACATTATTTTTTTTTTAATTTTTTTCTTTTAACATATCCTCTAAAATACATATTAATATAATTCATTATTTTAAATATGATGCCCCCGCTAAAAACAATTTCTGGCTCTGTCCCTGGTATAATGTAACCCCACAACTCATATATAATATTTAGTTGTGCAAAACAAAGCCTCAAATTCAACACCCCACTTGTTTGCTTTAGTGCCTATTAATAATTGATTTATTATAAAATCTATTAAAGTAGAGATATTGCTGCGGGGTGATCATTAGTTGATTGATTTTTTTTTCTCCGATTATTACTTTTAACAAATTATTATCAACGTGGTTTAATGGTAAATGTTGTTAATTCAATTCGACAGCCAATATCATATAATCAAATTGCATCACTTCCTAACATTTTTTAATAGTCATATGAATATATTTTATAATTTGTGTTTCACGAATCACGATTGATAAATAAATACAGCATATATATTTTTAATATACGGTATATAAAGGTGTTCCAACTGTCAAAGAAGTGATAGCTTTGACGATAATGATGCTTTTGTTTTGTTGGTTTTTAATGGAAAGTGAAATCCACTATTCAACTAATTATGATGATTGATGAAAAGGATTAGACAAAGCTTAAAGTGAAGGTGGGAGAGAATAACTTCCTTAATTAACATAAATAATTTGGTCTAAATTCTCCCATCTTCACTCATTTCACTGCACCAAATCATCTTGAAAAATGATGAAACAAAAACGATTAGTTTGTTTAATTCACTCGTTATTATCTAACTCATAATAAATTTTAAATGAATATTGAAGTCACACAACATATGGCAATTGTAAGACATAAATTATTGTTAATATTTCTTAACTCGAAAAAGAACATGATTTACGTCTTTGTAACTGAGTTTAGATCTTAAGTAACCTGTTTGCCCTCCATAATTTATTTCTTTGTAACTTGGTGTTGTCATCTCTGACATTCTCCGTCTTATCAAGTGCCATAATATCCGGATTTTTATTGCCTCTAGAACCGGGAATATGGTCGCTCATGGCTAAACCAAGATTTCTCATATTTGTCCATTTCTGGTAATTAAAGGTTCATTTTGGCAATGACCTTTTTGGATGGTGAGTGTTAGCGAAAAAGTTTTACGGTTTTCAAACGATCCATTATGAACCTTTTTTTTTTTTTGATGTTTGCCCATTTCCGGTAATTAAAGCTAGGTTCTTCTAGTAATTAAGTGTTAGGTTATGAGTAATTTTCTCCATTGCTACCTATTTTTCTTCAAACCCATAACAAAACGGATAGGAAATCAACCATGCTCAAGATTTGGAACAAGATTTGAAACCTTTACAAAGTAAGACACTATATATACACCCTGCTTTGATATTTCATGATGATATACACTATATATCAGGCCACCCCTCCCAAATCGAAAAAACCCTAAAAACCAATTCGGACCGTAGATTTTACTCTTAAATCTATGGTCTGAATGGGTTTCTAAGGTTTTTAATTCACAATTATGTTACAATTTTTTTCTTCAATTTACTTTCAAAATATAACTGGCAAGAAACCTTTTTCTTATAAACAATTCAAATGTAATGTTAATTTATGCATAAGTGTTCAAGGTATCGGTGGAAATTGTAGAAGAAATCATAACCATAGTGATTACATATAGAGTGATTAATGCCCTCCATTTCCTTTTCTCATGTTGTAATAGCCTATGGTTTTCTTTCTCCACATCACCCTATGTAATATATATAGAAGAAATCATATTTTCATTTCTTTCTCCGCAAATTCGATGATGAGCTGTTGGGTGGTAGAACAAACTGCAGCAGCCAGAACGATGACACCGGCGGAGAGAGGCTCGTACCAGAAGAGTTGAAAAGTCCCACATCGACAAAATAGGAAGGCAATTCCTAGTATATGAGACATTATGGGATCATCACAACTCGAATGGCCAACGGACTTGGATTTGGGCCCAAGTCTGTTGGAGCTCCCACATAGAGAGATGATACTGGGATTTGGGCTCTTGGGATGCTTTTGGGTGGTGCTTGGGCCTTGGAGGGCCTTGGCCCAATGGACATCTCTTTTTTTTTTTTTTTTTTTTTTTTTTTAAAAAAAAAAAAAAAACTAAATTATCTTTATTTTTAAATACTGCTTACACGATGGCAAAACCATGCTCAAGATTTGGAACCTTTACAAAGTAAGACACTATATATACACCCTGTTTTGATATTTCATGATGATATACACTATATATCAGGCCACCCCTCCCAAATCGAAAAACCCTAAAAACCGATTCGGACCGTAGATTTACTCTTAAATCTATGGTCTAAATGGGTTTCTGAGGTTTTTAATTCACAATTATGTTACAATTTTTTTCTTCAATTTACTTTCAAAATATAACTGGCAAGAAACCTTTTTCTTATAAACAATTCAAATGTAATGTTGATTTATGCATAAGTGTTCAAGGTACCGGTGGAAATTATAGAAGAAATCATAACCATAGTGATTACATATAGAGTGATTGATGCCCTCCATTTCCTTTTCTCGTGTTGTAATAGCCTATGGTTTTCTTTCTCCACATCACCCTATGTAATATATATAGAAGAAATCATATTTTCATTTCTTTCTCCACAAATGCGATGATGAGTTGTTGGGTGGTAGAACGAACTGCGGCGGCTAGAACGACGACGCCGGCGGAGAGAGGCTCAACGGCGGGGGCGGTATCAGTTTAAGGGACACAAAGGCGCAAATGCAACTAGCATGTGGTACCAGAAGAGTTGAAAAGTCCCACATCGACAAAATAGGAAGGCAATTCCTAGTATATGAGACATTATGGGATCATCACAACTCGAATGGCCAAAGGACTTGGATTTGGGCCCAAGTCTGTTGGAGCTCCCACATAGAGAGATGATACTGGGATTTGGGCTCTTGGGATGCTTTTGGGTGGTGCTTGGGCCTTGGAGGGCCTTGGCCCAATGGACATCTCTTCTTTTTTTTCTTTTTTTTTTAAAAAAAAAAAAAAAACTAAATTATCTTTATTTTTAAATACTGCTTACACGATGGCAAAACCATGCTCAAGATTTGGAACAAGATTTTGAACCTTTACAAAGTAAGACACTATATATACACCCTGCTTTGATATTTCATGATGATAAAAAAACAATCTCTTCTAATCATGCATTGGTTTTGTTACTCTATTACAATTACAGTTTACGACCCATATTATAAGTTATAACATATTACAGCCACATCCCCAAGTGTGGGTGCCCTCTCCCGATTTTATTGGGAGTAACCCTCTCTTCAGTTGTGAGAGTTGTAATCCATTTATACCCTCTCCCCGATAGTGGGAGTAGTATTCTGGGCTATGCTAGTAGAGTCTAATTTTGTCAGATCCCGACAGTTGTTGTAATTAAAAAATAAATAAATAAATAAATAAAAACATATTACAGCAACATATTATAAATTTAGGGAAAGTAAGAAACAATTAACAGACCCGTTGTCTTAACCCTAACCCTAACCCTGATAGACCAGTCCAAATGAGGGCCCAATGATTTTTTTTTTTTAATTTTTTTTTTTTTTATGGAAATAAGCCAAAGGCTTACAACACCTGGAAATCAGATCCAGGGCAGGAAACATGAAAAACATGTTTACAAGTACAACTGGGACTCATCATCATATGACACACAAGCACAGTCCAGACGAAAGTCCCACAAACGGGAGAAAAAAAACCCACACACAAAGGTGGGACAGACACCCTCACTAAGAGGGATTACAACTAGCAAAACCATGGATCTCAGGTGTTGGAGGGTTCCAGTAAAAAGGCCAAACACACGGGCTAACAACCCAAAACGGTTTCACTAAGAACCAACTATACAAACCCAAAAACCTAAATGAAAAGGACTAAAAGCCGATCTGGAGGAGGGACACCCAGGCCGTCGGAGAAGACCAACAGTAGGACGCCGCCGACAAGGGAGCAGCTGGATCGGGAAGATTTGGATGGAGCGATGATGAACGGCCCGAACCGGAGGCCTGCCGACGACGCCGGAGATGTCGACTGAGGCCCGGCGCCACCGACCCACGCAAACCACCACCAAGATCTGTAGCCCTCCGCCGAAAAGCAGTAAAGGCCGCCGGTGAGCCGCAGAGAAGAGAGAGAAAACCTCCGCGAAGCTCACCTAACCACCTACTAAACTAACCCGCCAACATCCCCTAGCGAGGTGGGATGTCGGTGGCGAAAAACGGAGAGGAAGCTGGAAGGGTTTCGGGGTAGAGAGAAGGTAGGACAAAAAAAAAGGGCCCAATGATTTAAGGTGTTATAAAATCAATCCAAAATAATGTTTAATTTAAATAGGAATCGAACCCACACGACAGTTCACACAATGGCCTATGACCAAATATCCACAAGGCAAATTCATTATTGAACATTTAATTATAAATAATATATCAACAAATCAAAATATATAACATGTCAACTGCATTAAACTCATTCTATAAATATTTTCTTTTTTTTTCTTCAGACTTTAAATATATATATATATATAGTTTTTTATTTTTCTTTTCATTTTTTTAATAATTAGTTTGTTATTTAATGATTAATTGTAAAGGGTAAAATGGTCAATTTTTGACCTTCAAAATTAGGGTTAGAGGAACTAAATTGATGTTTACAATTGCAGTAGCAACTTCAAATACTATCCAACCTCTCAAAGCTGCTAAAAAAAAAAAAAAAAAAAAAAAATTTGCATGGGAATTCATCTAAATGTTGTTTTCATGGGTATTCACATGTCTTCGATTTATAAATTTTAAATTACGGTTTAAATTGGGCCAGGCCCATAAAATTGAAGCTTTTAGTGTCTAATGGTTTACCTCAACAGTGGGGTCTTTACCAACACCCTTAAAACATATCATTAAATACACCCACCACATATTCTAGAAAAGTAGGAAAAGAATATGATTTGAAACTTACAATCTCATTGATGTAAATAAATAAAAGTTTTTGTGTAACTTATGAAATCAATAAAATGTACTATTAATGTTTACAATTGCAGTAGCAACTTCAAATACTATCCAACCTCTCAAAGCTGCTCAAAAAAAAATAAAAAAAATTGCTCACACCAATATCAGTTCTTCCATGTTTACATTTCTCACTTCAGTGCAATGCTAGCAGTATAGACAGGGAGGCCATTTTTTTACATGTACCATAAAATCTCCATAATCGCCATGCAGTTTGATTCGTGGGCACCATATTCATTGCACTTTCTGATAATCAGTCACTAGGTTGCCAAATCCATCAATTTTTGCAACCTGGTCATGGAACCTCATTGTCCGAAAGAACAACAAGAAGGCAACAAGAGAACCACATAGAGCAAAAAATGTCATTATTAGAAAAGATAACATGAATTCTCTTCCCCACTTGCTGCGGCTGCCTTGTCGTAAAGATAACCAATGATTCTAACCAATTGGACTTGCTATGCCAGTGGTCATGGCTATAGTTACCAAGTGCCCAATGCCAAATATATCCGAAGCAACACTGGACAACAACGACCACTGCGAACCACCCACTAAAATAGTACCCACATACATGTCACTAGGAAAACCTGAAGCAATTACTATGTAACCAACAGATAATCTAGCTTGAGTGATATACTCTATCATCAAATAAAGATTACACAATTGAAATCCTTCTCCAATAATCCAATTAAGAACTTAATTCCTAATTAATCATTACTACCTTTTCTGGGAGGATTAGAAATCCAATTATATGAATCACACACAAATTAGGAATTAAATTCTAAAAAGGAATTCCAAATCTTTGTCAAATTAGGACATTAAATCGTTAGCTATTTATATATACTTGGTATCCTAGGTTTTATGTTTACGTTTTTTTTTCAATTTTCAGTCTTTTGTTTGAGTGTTGAGATTTCTAAAGCGATGGCCAAAGTGGATGTTTATGGTGTTGTGGAGGGAATTGGTAAGCAATTAAAGTTGTTCGAAGATAGTTTGGTTCTGTCCGAAGATGAGTAAAGACACGACTTTGTCTGAGCACGTCACGACAAAATAACAGAATAAGGATGACATGTCCAGCCACATCATTGAATAAGTGGTTAGGTGACGTGTCTTGACACGTCATATATTGCTGCTGAAAAATCTTGACACATCATTAAATACCTGTTGTGGTCGGGCACGTCAACACTACCATACCTGAAAAGGCAGTGACGGACGTGTGTAAGAGATATTACCAATCCAGCTTCTACTCACATCCTGCAATGAAGATGGGAGTCATGATTCAGTAAAGAGAGGTGTAGCTTATCATGCTGGTCTTGCACTATGTGCTAGCAAGAATGAGCAACATTTCAAGCTTGGAAAACGAGAGGCTGGATACAAAGTTAGTTAGGCAATTACAGAGTCTGATGTGGCATTATCAGCTATCACGTGAATCTTGTGTGGCAAAATCAATGAATCATCTCTTGACAATTAAGAGTTTGTTACAAATCAGTTAATTTAGTCAACATTCGTATTCTCTTGTAATATATATATATACAGGCTCTCTGTAGAACAAAATGTAATTAAGAATACAGAATCAAATCAGAGCCAAGTTCATGGCATCTTTACATATTTTCTCTCTGTGACCTTTTGTCAAGCACCTTGTGCATATTGTCAAAAACCTTTACTTTTCTTCATTTCATTTGCAATTTCAACAACGTGTCCTATCATCTGGTTACATACTGGGAAAAAAAAAAAAAAACATACCTCTAGTAGTCTGGTTACCATTTCCTCTTCTGCTTCTCTTCTCCACTTATTGTCGCTACGCTCCCGGCTTCTCTTCATCTCCCTGTTTGAGTGCTGTATTGTTTCGAATGGGTTTCTGGGGTTTTGTGATTTGGGTTGGTTTGTATGAAAGATTTGTAATTTGGGTTGGTTAGTAATTTCAGTGGCTATGATAGAGTTGTATATATGTGGATGAAAACTTGATGTTTCAAAAACAAAGACCATGATTTTGCATTTGTCTCCTCTGCCAATCCATTTTAGTGATGACATATTTGACAACTTGGACTCGGTCTTCTTGATCATTTTTGCCAAGTCACAAGGATAACCACTCCACTGTCCTATTGTTGTCATTGTACTTTAGAACCCCACCTCACAAACTACAAAATCAATCAAAGGCTGGTTGTCTCATGGTCTGAAAACAATGTTTAGATTCTTGGAGGTTTGTCAGTTTTAATATTGGGTTGTTTAGATGCTCACTCAAAATCCACCTTATTTTATTATGATGTATACAAATGCAAGTATGTTGCAGGCCATTGATGCTGCTCATTTTGAGCTAAAACAACGTAAATTCAATCAAACAATGTAAATGAGTTTTTATTCCCTTTCATTAGATATGTACATTGTGTCCATATATAACAAGCCGGCCTGGACTGTAAACAATGATGTTTTGGCGGTCGTTTACTTGCGATGACATATATATCAGCATTGCATTGAACATATCATCTATCCTTATCTCTATGACACTAATTAATTCATCTATATATGCATGCATGCATTTACAGAAGAAGAACACAAGCAATGCCTGTTCTTCTTTTTTCTCATATTGCTTCATTTCTTTCATAGTTTGAAGCTCTTCAGGTTTAACTCAAAATGGCTCAATCGGCAGAACCGATGAAATAGAGTCTCTGCGGATTGAGTTAGTAGAGATTGAAAGAAGCAGAAGATCATCATTTAGAAGTCGTGTATCAAGTTTTAGTAGTGTTACGCCGATGGATTCTGAACATTATAACGATAATAAATATGAGGATGAATATGAGTTGCAATATGCAGCTGTTCAGAAATTACCCACTTTCAAACGGATTACCACTGCATTGTTTGATGAAAAAGATGTCACTGGGAAGCGAGTTGTAAATGTCACCAAACTTGGAGCTAAGGAGCGGCATATGTTCATAGAGAAGCTCATCAAACACAATGAAAATGATAACCTGCAGCTGTTGCAAAAAATCAGAGAGAGAATCGACAAGTACCCTTTTCGTTTCCTCTTTTAATTTATCATATCATATAGTTTGTGGTTATATATAACAGTATGTTTACTTTAAACTGATGACATATAATTATCTTATGTAGAGTGGGTATACAGTTACCTTCCGTGGAAGTAAGATATAAGAATCTAACTGTTGAACCAGAGTGCGAGGTGGTTCATGGCAAGCTTCTTCTCCCTACTCTTTGGAACGCTACCAAGAGCATGTTTTCAGTAGGTTTCTATGTATTCGGTAACTTCTCTGAAGCAAAGCTAATGATGTAAGTTCACTTGAGCTTTCTCTTTGTGGCAGGGATTCACCAGTCTTTTAGGTTCAAAACAAGAAGCAAAGTTAAGAATCATTAAAGATGTTAGTGGCGTCATAAAGCCTGGAAGGTACTCTTATAATACCGAGACTTCTAATATGTTTTGATTAATCACTTCCAATGCCTAAATCATTAGAACATATGGTCATTGCAATACATTTTGCTAATTTTGGCTCATTTTTATTGCAGGATGACATTATTGCTTGGCCGTATAGGGTGTGGCAAAAACCACATTTTTGTCGACCCTCTTTGGCAAGCTAAGCCATTCTCTTAAGGTTCAAGGAGACCTCCTCTCTCTTTGCTTTTATTAGAGATTTTAAAAAATTGCATTGAAAAAATAGACTTGTATATCCTTGCACATTTGCTTGCCTCAAAAGTTTCTTTGTTTCTCTCCCTATCTTACATTTGTTCTTGTCTAGGTTTCTGGAGATATATCTTAATCTTATAATGGTTACAGACCACACGCTGTCAGGGTATAGGAGACCGAAATGGTAAGCACATCTTGGGTTCACAAATATTGATTGTAATGTAAACTAGTTTTTATATCAAGCTCTCATCCTGATATCGACCAACAACAAATTTATTTTCCGCAAATGAAAGAGATCATGATAGAAGTCATATTATACCTTTCCCTGCAGTGTCCATATCTGTCTGTATTATGCTAATTAACTGTAACTGACATTGCTCATGACAGGCAATATCAGTTAAAGGACTAAAAAGTAGTCTTCAAACAGACTACATTTTGAAGGTATTTCACTAAGCTAGTCACTTCTATGCGGCTGCAATCTCTCTTTTTCTCTACAACATGTTCAGACATAGTTCTTGCTTGGTTTTTCAGATTCTTGAGCTTGATATCTGTGCTGAAACGATGGTTGGTGATGCCATGAGATGAGGTATCTCGAGTGGTCAAAAGAAGAGGTTAACTACAGGTAGTGTACATATACTGTTTAATAAAAAGACTATCGATGTTCTCATGGGAATAATCAAATGGCTTAGATAGTTCCACCACTTTCCAGATCATCTCTTGCCTAAAGCATTTGGTCCATATAACTGATGTTTCTGCATTGATTTCACTTCTTCAGCCCGCACCAGAGACCTTTGATCTCTTTGATGATGTTATTCTTATGGCATAAAGGAAGATTGTGTATCATGGGCCACGCTCTTACGTTCGTAAATTCTTTGAGGACTGTGGTTTTCAATGCCCTGAAAGGAAAGGAGTTGCTGAGGTTTTCAATGCCCCGAAAAGAAAGGAGTTGCTGACTTCCTTCAAGCGAAGATCAACCTTACAGTTATATTTCCACTGACCAGTTCATCAAAGAGTTTAAAGAATGTCATCTAGGCCAGAAGCCAGATGAGGAGCTTGCAAAGCCATTTATCAAGTCTGAAAACCACCAGATCCTTCGAGAAATACTCATTAACTACAGTCTGAATCCTGAATCCTTTTTATTTTTTAAAAAAAAATGTCACGAAATAGTAAAAAAATTTCTTCAATTTGTCACGAAAAAATAAAGTTCGTGACTTTTTTTTTTTTTTTTCCGTGACAAATCCTGAATCCATTTTATTAAAAAAAAAAAAAAATTGTCACGAAATAGTAAAAAAATTCCTTCGATTTGTCATGAAAAAAAATAAATAAAGTTCGTGACATTTTTTTTTCATGACAAATCCTGAATCCATTTTATTAAAAAAATTAAAAATTAAAAAATTAAAAAAAAAAAATTGTCACAAAATAGTAAAAAAAATTCTTCGATTAGTCACGAAAAAAAAAAAAGTTTGTGACATTTTTTTATCGTGACAAATCCTGAATCCATTTTATTAAAAAAAAAAATTGTCACGAAATAGTAAGAAAAATTCTTCGATTTGTCACGAAAAAAAATAAAGTTCGTGACTTTTTTTTTCGTGACAAATCTTGAATCCATTTTATTAAAATAAAATAAAATAAAAAATTGTCATGAAATAGTAAAAAATTCCCTTCGATTTGTCACGAAAAAAAATAAAGCTCGTGACATTTTTTTTCGTGACAAATCCTAAATCCATTTTATTTATTTAAAAAAAAAAATGTCACGAAATAGTAAAAATTTTCCTTCGATTTGTCACGAAAAAAAATAAAGCTCGTTACATTTTTTTCGTGACAAATCCTGAATCCATTTCATTCATATATATATATATATTGTCACGAAATAGTAAAAAAAAATCCGATTTGTTAAGAAAAAAAAGATGTTCGTGAAAAATCCTGAAAACATTTTATTAAAAAAAAAATGTCACGAAATAATAAAAAACTTTCTTCAATTTGTCACGGCAAAAAAAAAGTTCGTGACATTTTATTTTCGTGACAAATCCTGAATCCATTTATTATTAAAAAAAAAAAAAAATTGTCACGAAATAGTAAAAAAAATTCTTCGATATGTCATGAAAAAAATTAAATTTCGTGACATTTTTTTTTGTGACAAATCCTGAATCCATTTCATTAAAAAAAAAAAAAAAAAAAAAAAAAATTGTCACGAAATAGTAAATAAATTTCTTCGATTTGTAAAGAAAAAATCCATTTTTGTGACAAATCAGTTGCTTCGTAATCAATTTTCGAAGAAATAATTGATTTTCGCAACAAAAATCGTGAAAAATATATATTAAAAAAATCCTGAAAAGAAAAGAAAAAAAACGTGATAAATCAATTTTTTTGATCGTGACATACCGTTTTTTACTGGAAAATAATAAATTTTCGTGTAAATAAAGTATTTCGTGAAAAATTCAAAGCAAAAAAGTGAAGTAGAGAGAGAGTAGGAAAATACCAGGCATTTAGAGGAATACAAGCCCTTTCCAGGAGTTGCTACGAATGAGATAGAAGACGAGAAGACGAGAAGAGACCAGAGAGCGAAGAAATGAGAGAAGAGAGTGACGAAATGAGACTATGAGAAAGACACAAGAGACCAGAGAGTGAAGAGAAGGGAGAAGAGAGTGACGAAATGAGACTATGAGAGAGACACAGAGTAAATTTTAGATTTTCAATGAATATTTTTTATATTATTATTATTATACTTATTACTTAGTATGTAATTCGGGTCGGTTTATCTAACTCAGTTCGACCCGATATGAAGTCTGGGTTATATTATGTTACTTGCTGCTGCCAACCCGACTCTACCGGACAGTTTCGGGTTGGTCGGATCAAGTTAATATGAGATTAGAAGTTAGAAGGAGAGGGAGAGAGAGAGTCGAAAAGGAAGCCTATTTTCTAGGGTTTATAAAATTTTAAAAAATAAATAAACCTCAAAACTATAAAGTGTAGTAAATCTAATATTAATGTAGAAAACTAAATAATAAGGTAATGACATTAATATTTCCCTAAAATAAATTACCAAAATAAATTACCAATGTTAATGGTAACTTTTCTTCAGGGAAATATTAACGGCATTATCTTATTAGTTTTCTATGTATTGAGATAATATCAATTATAATTATTAAATTTATTTCTTGAGGGGTGGGACCATAACAATAGTTTGCTATTGGGATCTTCAAGTGTAGCCCATGTGTTGCACTACAACATGGGCCTGGCGCACCACACCAAATCTCCGTTCAAGCCCGTACAGTTTATTACAATTAATTTTATTGGGCAATCACCAAGTCTTGACTTTTTTAGAAATTCCAAGTAGTTTGTGATTTTTATAGAAGTGATTAAATTGGTCCTTATATTTTTCTCAAAGTGTCAACTTAGTCCCTGAGTTTTCAGAAATACCAAATTGCTCCTTGTTGACTGTTAATTTAGAAGTTTGACTTGACTGAAAGTTATAAACTTACTTTAATATCCTTATTTAAAAATTAAAACTGATAAATAAATAAATAAAATAAAATAAAGTTAAAAAAATGTATGGTCCTAGATCGACGATCTGGGTTTTAAGATCTTCAGACCTTCGTTCTCGTGGGTTTAATTACATTATTAAAAAATAATAATAATAGAAACACAAGAGAAGTTGACCTAAAACTTTGGTTGAAATGTCGAAAGTCACTTAAAAGTATCATAGAAATTCGTCCATGCATCATCATCATCATTATCATAATCATCTCTTTCAATCAAATCGTCTACTCCTTTTTGTTTCTTCTACTTCTAAGTCTTTTAATGCATACAAATTTACAATATATAAACTATCACTGTTTTGCAGCTGCTTTGATATATATATATATATATCGTAAGTGTTTCTGGAAATGACAAAAATGGTTTTCCAGATCTTCATCATCTAGTTTTTATTTTTATTTTTTATTCTTATCGATATACAATTTGGTTGTGATTCTTTCAGAGGGATGACATGGAATTGCTTAATGAGCCTCTATATGTAAATTTTCTTGGAGTAATTGGCATTGAATCTATTGATTGACCCTACCGAGAGGCGCTTCTATCCAAAATGGTACACTGAATGAAGCAATGTCATGATAATGTTTTATCTGTTACCTCCTTTTGTTATTTTATGATCTGGTTTTAAACTTTTAACCAGATCGTAGAGCCTCCTCCACTTCTGAACCCAGATCATGATTTGAACTTCGACGATCTCCTCAAACAGAGGAGGTCGTCGGAATCCACCTACAATAGTAAAGGTTTACTTTTTCAAAAATTTATATTATTTCATTTTTATATATTTTTATTATATAAAATGATTTTATTTTTTTTATTTTTTTATTTTAATTTTAATTTTATATACATAGGTCTTTTAAAAAAAAAATTATTTACACAAGTTAAAAAGGCTAAAATGCCCCTTGACCATTATGTTTGACTAACAGAAGGTTAATAGAAGGACCAATTTAGTACATGTAAAAAAGTTAGGAACCAATTTGGTCACTTTTGTAAAGGTTACAAACTACTTGAAATTTTAAAAAAAGTCCGGGACTTGTTTGGTAATTGTCCAATTTTATTTTGAGTTATATGATGAAATGATGTAATATTGTGCAAAAATTGCCTTCTAATCTGCTTATCTTAAAACAAGTGTAGCAAGATATTTTGTGGGTGGCAATAAAGCAAATTGAAGTGTTATTAGAAAATTTTAAATTTTAAGTTTTAAGATGAAGTGTATTTAGAAAAGGTGTGTAAAAAGATAAAAATTGGACTGTAAGAAGAAAATATCACCCGATTTTTATTTGTATATTGCCCAAAATAACCCTTGAAATTACCACTTACGAACCGGGTCGGACTATAACCGACTCAATTTTGATAAAGTGGGCTTGGTTTGGGTCGATTCTAATTTATAATTGCGTGCTCACTCTCGTCATTAAATGACGTCATCACCTGCTCGTTTTTCATAAGGAGGCTTAGTTCGGGTTCGGATCTAACCGAAACCGAAATTAACAGAGAAAGAGGAATTCTTTCAAGTACTAATATGAAGATGTGAAGATGATAATAATAAGGCGGTTAAATGAAACATCAAATGTGGAAACTTTTGAACTCCATTTTCAACAAGTTAAAAGAGTTGAGATATATACAGCAGCCATTGAAAGACAAAGTGACTGATAATTCATAATTCTGTCTGAAAGTTCTAATTTTTTTTTGTGAAGTTTTCATTTGGCTGCAAAAATGGCTTCTAAGTCTTTGTACAATCCTTTTGGTTTTGACTTGAAATCTGAAGATGAATTTTTAGATGAACTCCCACTTCTGTTTCTGTTCCAGAAACCACTCCATTTAGTCCGGCTGCTCGAAGGATCATTCAGGGTTCCGCTTCCTTCTGTGCTAAAGCTAGACTTGGCAAGTTCTCTTAGTTGTTTCAACCATGGTTTATCTGCTGTGCCTGAGCTCCTACTACCAGAGCTCCTGCTCCTTCCAGCTGAAGAACTTGTTTCCAGAGTTTCTCCACCCCCACTACGATTCAACGGAAATTTGCTTTGAACGTTTTTCGTCAAATTCTTTGGGAGGACAGTGAGGAGAAATCCATATGAAACTATTTTCAAACCTGTTAAAAAGGATTTATCATCAGGGTCTAGCTTCTTTGTTTGTCCGTACAATTGTACAAAGCATACCATTCGTTTGTCATCAATGCGAAAAACGCTACTAAGAACAGTAAAACCATGAAGATTCCATTTTTACTCTCAGCTCCAGCTGAAAATTCCTTCTCCAATAGAACAAAACAAGAAGCAAACACACCTACTTCGCAAGCAACCAAAATGATCTCAACCAATTGAACCCTTTTCTTGATGAAAGGCTTCTTAAGAACAAGGAAAAAGAGCTGAAAAGATGTGATGCTCAGTAATATAATTGTCGTACTTTTAGAGGACCAGTTGTTCATGTAAGCACCAGCCACAATTCCTAGACAAATTCTCTTGACGGATTCAAGCAATGTGTAGTATATTTCAGAACAACTTCTGTATGAAAGGTCCTTCGGAATCTTCTGTTTCATCATCAGAGGCGATGATACGATCACCTTGCTTATGGGGATGATTCCCACCTGAAATCTGTGTGAGCATGTATTTTGGAGGACCTCTTAGATCTTCAAAAAGAGGGCCTAACATGATCAAATAATCTGAGTTTGGTTGGTTTTTCCATGTCCATTGGCCTCTTTTACCGGGACCAAGAGTTACCCGAATAATATCTTGATACCAGTGAAATAGCAGGCCTTCCTGGTGGACTTCCTTGTATTGAAGAGGCTTCCCAAGAGTGATTCCAACTGAGAGGAATAAGAGCAAGAACAGCAGCAGAAGAGATGCCAAACCCAACAGCGTAACGCTCCATCTTGAACAATAAAAGTTAAAGATAAAATCTTATACTTGTGTGCTTGATGTACTTTGGAAAACTATTAAAATGAGGACAGAGTATGTGAACTATATCAACATATGATAAACTCAAATTAAATCCCTCACATAGATGTCTAAAGCACAGAGTCGGTGTCAACGGAAAAAGGTTGTTTATGCAACTGATCCCAATAATATAGCAGCCGACCAATGTAACAATGATTAGGTCTGTCTCTATATAGCCTTGGTAACTTGATAAGCAACTAGCATGTTGTAGATGTATAAGAATTTTAAAACCCAAGAAAACATACGATAAACTCAAATTAAACTAGGTTGTACACTGCAGAAAGGTAGAAAATAATATTCCTTCAAATCTAAAGTTCTTCAATTACTTATCGGTAAGACCTAAAAAACAAATCATAATTTTATTTTTTTACCTCAAAGAGTCATCTTTATTCCATTGGAGTAAGTGGTGATCCATATACAGTAGCAGCTTTATTCAAATTTCCCTCTTTGGCCGATTGCTCATGTTGAAAAATCTCTAAATGATTAAATTTGGAAATGTAGGAATGAGGACCGGCAGGGGGCTTGATCCCACCATGACTGGCTGGATGTGCCCAGTTTCCCAAGGGAGATTGAAGTAGGGAATACTCCGTAGTAAACCCCTAGTAAATTCATAGTACTCAACTGGCAATGTAACCATCTCGACAGTGCAAAAACTTGGATGTGGCATGCGATTCTCTGCACAAAAAGAAAACATCAGAAGCTAGTATCGAGTATTGTAGTTAAAGATGATTGCAAGACATCTTTGAAGATATGCATACATCAGAAGCTAGTATTGGTAAATGTCGGCTCATTCAATCTAGCATACCACTTACATTGTCGAGTCATTGAAAAACTGAGAGACTGCATAATCAGATAGTAGTTCACATAAGTTAGGGGTCATACAAAAAGGTTTCTTGCAGGATCAGATATCAAAGAAGTAGATGGCCTTGAAAATGCTTTAGCAGATAGAAGACTTGCAGTTGACACGGTGAGCAGCCCCGCAGCAAAAGATGTTGCCCAAAAAACAGCAGTTACAAATGCAGAAATCACGCAAGATATTACAGGTACAGAATCTGCAGATATGCCAAACAGCTTACTTGCATCAGAAAACACTAGACCTCCAAGATATAAGAGGTGACACATTATAGGACTGTGTGTTTTGTTGTGTAGGTAAGTGTGTGAGAGAGAGAGAGAGATTCCAAGGACAAGGAAGCATCTCTTCTGTTTTCAACTTCTTTGGCTATAGATTTTTAGTCAAAAAAATGTAAATTTTTCAATAAAGAAAACAGAGAAACTCTGTCTCATCTTTTATAATAATGCTTGAAGTCTAATTTCTCCCCTCCAAATTGAAAAAGAAAAAAAGAAAAAAGAAAAAAAAAACAATTTAATAAATCCCCAATCTGCAAACTGCAATTTTGTATTCTATGATATGTAAAAGATCAGAACTTCCCAGCTTTAACAGGCATGCATCATGCATGCTAGATTTGAGGCAGCTCTGCTTTTCTGTACTGCTTTAGAACACAAAATGCAATTGTAGTAGTCTCGTTACTCGATAATATTTAGATTAAGAAGAAAAAAAATTAACACATGGACAGATACCACGTTCTTCATCCAGATAAATCAAATTCAATTCAACGACCCCATTTATCCAGCTAATATGAAGGAAATTGAAATATGTGATGTTTGTATCACAATTTTCAGTTGTAGAAAAACATGCCCAGATGTTTTAATTTATTTCCCATTAAACATTTTCAGTAGTAATAAATGGTTTGACATTAAAATGTAGACAGCAATGTTTTGAACCAAAAGTGAGATCTGAATTTGGGACTTTCACTTTCAGCAGTTAATGTGATTATGTGAAGCTTCAAAGGAATTCAATGAAAAAGAAAATCTGGGTGTCCTCTGGTGGTTTAGGACCCACAATGGAGGAGGGAAAAAAAGAGCAAAGACAAAAAGGTGATTGTGAAATGTTTGTCATGTGAATATATTTACTACAGTGCAGGATCTCGC
Organism: Acer saccharum; assembly: GCA_030490815.1. Classification (NCBI taxonomy): domain Eukaryota; kingdom Viridiplantae; phylum Streptophyta; class Magnoliopsida; order Sapindales; family Sapindaceae; genus Acer; species Acer saccharum. Next base: position 726,279 of record CM059876.1, read on the forward strand.
AAGTCGCACCTGATCAACTCCCAGTTTAGATAATAACCATTCGATGCCCAAATATACTAACTTAAAAAAAAATAAGGTAAAAGCTCAGATGACCTGAGTCAATTCAGATCGTATAGCCCATTCAAGGCCCATATCAGAACCAATTTCTATTGTGTTGGCCTATTTAAAGATCTAATGAAAATTGCTTCATGTTCTATCAAAAAAAAAGTGCAGGGCAATCCTTGTAGACTATGTTGTAATGTCTATGCTGTGAAGGTTCTCTCTATGATGCTTATAAACAACAAAGAATGATTAAAAACTTCAGAGCAAGATAGCTTTAGTAATGACTAACATAGTGACTTTGTTTACAAAATGAGCAAAACAGCATTCAGACAAGCATAAGTCATAACCCCCCGAACATCACGGATTGAATTATGGAAGGGGTTCCCCTCTTAATCAAACAGTATGCATAGACACTCGATTGAAAAAGTTTACGCAGATCACCGTTCCTTGGCATTTTGACCAAAGCAAAGTGGAACCATCAGAGATGGTTCTGATGAATTACTTTTAAAGTTCAAGTCATTGACTAGCATGGATAAAGTAATTTCAGCTACATACATTATTCAATTTCAAAAGAGAACATTCATTCTATAAAAACGTAAGAATCAGAAAACAAGGTAGCTATTGAGGCCCAGGTTTTGAGGACGGCTGTCTGACCTTCACTTTCGACAAAAGTTATATATGTGCCTAACATACTCAGAACTTTAGTTACCTAACAAAGCATAAAGATTACTTTTAATGGTTGATACTTACCTAACAAAGTACGAAAAATGAATTTGAAAATCAACAAGTTGGGGCCCTTCCAAGGTAAATGTAGATTAGGCGGTTAAATGAAGCAAATCATGCAGGGGTTTCACTTTCTGGCATCCATATCCGAAGAAGATGATCATAAAACGAACAAGTAGCCACCAAACTATTCTTTCTTTTGCTTTCCAGGGGTTTGGCACCTCTCTGCCAATCTGCTCCATAAGCAAGAGAGCCATGCTTAGTATAAGTTTCAATTACCTCAGCTTTCTCCCCTCCAACCTTGACAACGGCGAATCCATTGTGCATACAAGCTGTCAAGATGAGGCCTGGTACAAAAGGATGGTGTTTGATTCTCCAAACACCTCCACCTAAACGAATTGAAGTTTCACTCACTGGCTTTGAGATTGACCTTACATCCCACACCCTCAGGTACTCGTCATAGCTACCAGTAAGTAAAGTATTAGGGTCACTAGGGCTTTTCGTGATGCAACAAACTCCCATCGTGTGCACCTTGGAATTCTGAAATGCCAATCTGGCGGGACAATCCCGGATATCCCAACAACTGAACTTACAATCATCTGAGCCAGATAACACCAAATGCGGTTGGTGGATGTCAAATGAAGTTGCCCACAGCTCGAAATCGTGTGCTTTCCATTCTTGTAGAATTTCCAGCTGGGACTCTGCAAAGGAAATAATGGAGACAGAACCATCAGAAAGCCCAACCGTCATGGATGTGGATGATGGGTTCCAGTCCAAACAAAGGCACATGGAGGAGCTGATTTTTTCACCATTGATCTCTCTCAAGAAACCTCCAGCAATATCAATAAATGAGAAATTACATTGACACCATGATTTCGCTAAAAATGTTATCTAATTCATCCTCAACACATACGCTTTATCAAAACCCCAGAGGACACTAGCCCAGTTCATCAAAACCCGAAAACGAAAAGAAGATACACACAATACAACAGAAATCTCATCGAATATAATACCTATAGCTTCCGGTTCATCTACGGTGCACTCAAGACTGTAAACCTTCACGTGACCATCAGCATCAGCTTGAGCAAGCAAAGGACCCGCATTACCACCAACCGGGCTCCACTTGATATCGAAAATTCCCGCAGTGTCCAATCTATAGAACAACTCAAGCTTGCTTTCTTCAGCATCAACATTGAACAGCGAAATGCTTCCGTTTCGAGTCGGCTTATCACCTTCCTGTAATGTGTAAGTCGAAGCTGCGAGAACATGGTGGTGTGAGTCGTGCGGACAAAACTCCACGGCGTCCGCATTGCCGTCTAGTTTGCAGTGCGTCACGTCCATGCCTGTATTGTTTTTCAAACCAATTACATAAAATTTGCAAGTGACATTAACTGTGGCATTTCATCAAACAATTGGTGTTCGTTTGTACAAGTGTATGAGAAAGAAAGCCTTACCGTTATGTCAGTTATGAGTTGGCGGCTTGGTACTAACTGAAACAAAATCCGAAAGAATTTTTTTTTGACTTTGAAGTCAACCACATCAGTGGAGATTATGAGTTGGTAACGGAGACAGATAAATAGTTTTAGTGATTAAAGTGTGTGAAAAAAAATGTATAGGTGCATATATATATATATATATATATATATATATATATATATATATATGATAATTTAATCACTTTTATAAAACTCGTAAACTATTTTAACTTATCTAAAATGTTCGATACCCTTTTGTTAATTGTCCTATTTTTATTAACGAGATGAAGTCAATCCAATACATGCCCTTCACACAACGATGGAGAGGTCTATAAGGGTCATGTACCCTTCTTAAAAAAAATCTTTAAAATATTATAAATTAACCACTAAATTTCATTACCTTTAGACTTTGGTCCCTAAAATCTTTTATTTTAGTGTAATGGTCCCTCAAGATAAAGATTTCCGATTCAACCTCGCCTTCACACTTGTACCATTTAGTTTATACTTTATAAGTTCGAGTTATATCCTCTACCCAAATCCCCAAATAATAAATAAAAGGAATAAACATAAAAGTAAATTTAATTTACTTATTAACATTATATGCAAAAAGGCTTCCGAAACCTAGATTTTTATAGGGAATCTAGTTTGGAGTTTAACGGGATACAATCATATAACTCAAATAAAAAAACTCCATTAATGTGAAAGGTGAGTGAGAATCGTATCCTATTATATCAACCTCTTTTATATTTAAAACTTTTTGAAAAAATATTAATTTTCTTTTTATGTTTAATTCAAAATTTTAATACGGCTTCAAAACATTATTATATTGTTATCTACTGAGTAAGTTGTAATAATAATAATAATAATAATAATATATATTACTTTCGGTGTAGTGATTCGAATGTAAAATGTTATTAGTTAAAATATATCTAGAGACGGTTTTTTTTTTTTTTTACTAAACACTTTTCCCAACCCCATTCGGCCGTAAACTTATCATACACCTTTATTGTTATTTTTTAGACTATGAAAGTCGCATATAAAATTATATATATATATATATTAAAAGTATGATATGATTTATATAGTTGAATGGCTGCCTTCATATGCTTTATTCTTTTAATTAACAAAGAATATATTGATGGACATGATTCTAATTAAGTATAATGTAACCCCACCACTCATATATAATATTTAGTTGTTCAAAACAAAGCCTCAAATTCAACACCCCACTTATTTGCTTTAGTGCCTATTAATATTTGATTTATTATAAAATCTATTAAAGTAGAGAAATTGCTGCAAGGTGATCATTAGTCGATCGATACTAGCTAGTGTTATCTCCGATAATTACTTCTAATAAATTATTATCGTATCAGTGTATCACCATTTAACATGATTTAATGGTTCCATAAAAAAAAAAAAACATGATTTAATGGTATTAATGGTAAATGCTGTTCATTCAAATTCAACGGCCAATATCATATAATCAAACTGCATCACTTTCTACTGTTTTTAATAGTCATATGAATATATTTCATAATTTATGTTTCACAATCGATAAATAAATACAGCATTTTTATTTTTAATATGCAGTATATAAAGGTGTTCAATGGTCAAAGAAGTGATATCCTCGACGATAATGATGCTTTTTTTTATTTTTATTTTTTTTTTTAATGATGCTTTTGTTTTGTTGGTTTTTAATGGAAAGTGAAATCCGCTATTCAACAAATTATGATGATTGATGATTGATGAAAAAGGATTAGACAAAGCTTAAGGTGAAGGTGGGAGAGAAAAACTTCCTTAATTAACATAAATAATTTGGTCTAAATTCTCCCATCTTCACTCATTTCACTGCACCAAATCATCTTGAAAAATAACGAAACAAAAACTTAGTTTGTTTAATTCACTCATTATTATCTAACTCATAATAAATTTTAAATGAATATTGAAGTCACACATCATATGGCAATTATAAGACATATATTATCGTTAATATTTCTTAACTCGAAAAGGAACATGATTTACTTTTTTGTAACTTAATTTAGATCCTAAAAAACCTGATTGCCCTCCATAATTTATTTCTTTGTAACTTGGTATTGTCATCTCCGACATTACCCGCCTAATCAAGTGCCATAATATCCGGGTTTCTTTTGCCTCTAGATCTGCAAATATGGTCGCTCATGGCTAAACCTAGATTTTTCCTCCATCAGAAGACTAGTTTTATCTTGAATCTTACCCTCCTTGTGTGGAGAATCTTATACTGACAGATTTAATTGATATTTTTTCCTGTTTTTAATGAAATCCAGTTTCTGAAAAAAAAATAAAAAAATAAAAAAACACCAACCTCGTACTTTGTGTTGGTAACTTCGAAGTTCTTTTCTGTCTTCGGTGTACAACTTTGTTGATCTTCATTCACTTAGTAGAATAATACTGCATATCACATATTTAAGATTACAAATTAAACATGACAAATTTTATCAAATGAATCCAATGTAGTTGCTACTTGCTACTTGCTAGTACTTGTGTCACCAGTGCATGCAGCAAATATGTTGCTAAGAAAATTTCATCGACAATTATTTACAACAAGGAGTCACGGGGAGACATCCTAATTTCGTTTGAATTTTGACAAAAAAATATTTTAAAAAATGATTTAATGTATCTGGGGAATTTAAGTCTAATAATTAAATAATGAGAGAATTTCATATTAAGTTGTATAAATATTCAATCACATGTGATTTGTATATCAAATTACACTATTTCGGTTGTGGAAGGTATTACATCTAAGATGTTGTGATTCGAGTCATGCCCCTTCTCCAATCTTAAAATCTATAATAGTTAAATATATATATATATATATATATCGGTCTCGATCCTATCAGGATGCACTGATATAACTTTATCAGAATATTGAATGTGAGCCACTCATTTATAACAGTGATTTGACAAGTGCATACATACCAAGTCAAAGTATGTAAAACGAGTGGCTCACATTCAATATCCTTATATAATTATATCAGGATGCACTGATAGGACAATTTCCATATATATATATATATGATTAATTTGCCATATAAATGAAGAGAGAAAACACAAAGTATCAATTGGAAACATTAAACTTTCGTTAGTAATCACTTTTAAAAATGTAATTGTTAATAACCACTTTTTTAAAAAAATTCAGTGTATGTCCATAAATTACAAAAGTACCCCTGAAATTAGTTTTTTTATTATTTTTTTATTTTTTAAACTTGGAAGCAAACTTGAAATCACGACTAAAATCTGATCAAACTTTGAAATCATGACTAAAATCTAGACCAAACTTGAAATCATGCCTAAAACTTGAAATGTGAAACTTGAAATCATGACATGTTTCCCTTAATCTACAAAATCCCCAAATTAGGTTTATTTTATATTTATTTTATTTTATTTTATTTTTTTGCAGATCACAGCCGGCAAAGGGGAAGCACGGCCGCCGGACGTTGTCGCTTGGTCGTCGCCCTATCGCCAAATGTCGTCATCGAGCGTCTGGGATGTGCCGGCCGTCGCTGAGCTTCAAGAACCAACATCGTCGTGCTTGACGAACCACGGCGCCGCTGGTTCATGAAGCTTGGCAATGACGTCCAGCGATGGCGCGATGACCTTCGACGACATTTGACGGGATGTTTGAGGAGAAAAGAGTGAGAGATCGAGGGGAGAGAGAGAGAGAGAACAAAGGAGAGAGAAAAGAAAGAGAGAAAAAGAGAGAGAATGTGTTTGAGGATGGTTTTTATATGAGAGTTTTCTAGTAATTTCTCAAAAAAGTGGTTATTAACAATTAAATTTTCGTTTTTGATTACAAACAATTTTTCCATGTTTAATGTGGTCATTTCCAGCAATTTCCACTGTAAATGAAAGGATTTTTTTTTTTTTGTTTTTTTTTTTTTTTGAAAAACATATAAATGAAAGGGTTAAACTAGAAACTATCATCTTAACACAAGAATAAGTGAATAACTACTCACAATCAATGTATTGTCAAGATACTTAAAACAATAATGCTAGAGGACCCAAATTTTGGATCCAAACCTATGTGGCAACATCACATACAACATGGGCTACAACATGGGCCCACGTCATTCTTCCCAAAACTCCCATGTGATATTGTCACATAGGTTTGGGTCCAAATTTTGGGTCACTTTTTTGGATCTTCAAGCATTATCGTACTTAAAATCATCTTTTGCTTCCTCACAATTTAAAACACAAGTGACAATTGACAAGTCATGTTAATTATCAATAGTTTATCAATAACTCAACTTGCATTAGACTTAATATCGCTGCATAATTATATATATATTTATCTTTGAAAAACGAGAAGTATCATATATCAAATTCATTTTTAAATGATATGATACACTAGTTGTTTTGTTTTTTTTTTTTAAATTACAACAACTGCCGGACCCTGCAAGAATTGGACACATGAGGTAGGACAAAGAATGAAATTGTATATATATATATACACATGCCGCGCGTTGAACCGTGGTAGTGGATTCTCCCATTGGAGAGTCACACCACATTGGCAAGAGGCCCATTGGCCACTAGTTGTTACTAAAATGATATGATATTTGATAGTATATAACAAGTGACAAGTCATGTTAATTATCAATAGTTTATCAATAACTCAATTTGCCATTAGATTTAATATCGGTGTGTTATATATATATGAAAAAGAGAAGTATTATATATCAAATTCATTTTCAAATGACATTTGATAGTATATACGTTGTTAAAATTATATTATTTATCATATAATCTCGTCAAAGTCATGTCCAAATATTGACAACTCGATACAATATCATTTGACAATAATTTGTCTAAATTAGCATCAAAATATAAGCGGTGGTGCAATTTGAATTCAAAATTGAGATATAGTGGACGAGCTATGCAGTAAAAATATAGGATCTTGATTCATGAACATGTTTGTGAAAGATGTAGATGGAAATGACATATGGACCATTGACATGATGCATCACACTATCACAGTCACAGAGGCTCACACACACACAGAGCAAGTGACGACGACGCGCCCAAGAGAAACGTGGACGTTGCAGCAGTAGCAAGCAGCTCTCCTCCTCAAAAGAGCGAAAAGAAGCAACTTTCAGAGGGACAAACAAAAGCCACTCACCACCAGTCACCAGTCACCAGTGTTCCCTCTCTCAGCTTCTCCTTGTTCGTACGCTAAATATATATCCACTCCATTCTCCACCGTATCTAACACCCATCTTTAATTCTTCATTATATATATAGTTTTGTGTGTGTGTGTATATATATTTATATATGTTAACTATTTGATCTTCTCCTTCATATATATATTATATTGATGAACATGGATGAACTGTACGGTCTCCACTCGACGGTGGATTATCCATCAATGCAACACACGGCTGAGAACAATCTTATGGTTGGTAATACTACTACTGGTACACTTTGGACCAACGTTTACGATCATCACCACATCTCATCTTCATCATCATCAACACCACCACAGGTCGTCACTACTTTTAATCCTGTAGTGTACGGATCCCAACAGTTCGGGTCAGGCTCATCTGGGTTATCGGATGCTGCTTCAATGGTGGCTCAGCTTCAAACAAATAATAATAATATTAATAATAATAATAATACTTCAGAGGAAGCTGAGGTTTCAAGTGCAATTAGAGCTAGAATTGCTTCTCATCCACTCTACCCTAAATTGCTTCAATCCTATATTGATTGCCACAAGGTACAAACCCTTTTGTTTGCTTCCTAGAAAATTCTTGGGTTCTTAATCATCTATAAGAAAAGTCAATTGGGTTTGGTGGGTTTTTTATTTTTCTATTAATGGATGCAACTACTTGCATATCATGTAACCTAAAAATATAATGTTTTTTTTTTTTTTAATATATTTATTATTATTTATTTCTCTATCACTGTTAAGCGTTTAGTGTTAATATACTGTTTTCTTGCTTTTTTTAAGATGTTGAAATCTCTTACATATATGATATATGAACATGGATTTTCCTGCTGTGTGTTTTTTTTTTTCTCTTCTACTTTTATACACTTTAATTTCCTTCAAATTTTGATATTACAGGTGGGATCACCACCGGAGATGACTGATGTGTTGAATGAAATTATCAGAAGTAGTGAAAGTGATGTCAACAAGCGAAGCGCCGTCGTTTCAGGTTGCTTAGGCGCTGATCCCGAGCTCGATGAGTTCATGGTCTCTGGAGTTTCTTTCATTAAAACTCAAAAACCCTAACTAATACTTCCCCATAACTGCAAGTGTTTTATTTTTATTTTTTTAATATAACTTTTTTTTTTTCTTTTGAAGGAAACTTATTGTGATATATTGAACAAGTACAAGTCAGATCTCTCAAAGCCTTTCGATGAAGCGACAACATTTTTGAACAGTATGGAAACTCAACTAAGCAATCTCTGCAATGGTGGTGTTTCCAGAAGCTATGGTTCCGGTATCTAACTTTCTCTCTCTATATCTTATTAACATGCTCTAGTGTTAATTTTGAATTGTTTAATGTAGTTTGTTGATTTTTGTGCTTGAGATTTTTATTTATGCGTGCGAGACAGCTACTATGATCACATAGAAATCCACCCAATAACCGGAAAATATTTTAGGCGCACGTTAGTAGTCAGAAACCCTAGTGCAATTTAGCAGGGCCAACTCAGTCTCAGTCACAGACTCACAGGGAAGAGATTGTAGTAGTGATTGCTTTAATAGGTTAACTTCTCATTCTCTGAATTGCTGCTGTAGACTAGAGATCACGAAACGTTTCTTTCTATTTATTGATTTAGGGTTTCAAGATGATTATAAGACTTTAATGTCAGATTTAGAATTTTCATGGTAAATCTTAAATTATTCAAAAATCTGAAGATATCTTCATTATTAGCATTCTAGGGCTTGGAACATATTATTAATTATTATTTGATAATTTATTATTATTATTATTATTGTTTTGGTTTTTGGGTTGGGGAAAATCATACCTTTAAGGGTCCTATTTTATTTGCATATGTTTTTTGATGCTGCCATATGTGTATCGATTATTGAATGCTGCTAAGTTGTTAAATAGATTATATATGATAATAGCTTTTAATAAACCTAAAAGTAAAATACAAACCAATTACTCATTATGGATGTTGGTTTCCAAAGGAGAGTTTGAAAATGGAAAAAAAAAAAAAAAAAGAATTTTGCTTAAATAAGCTTGTTCTTGAGACTATAGCCAAATGGAAAAATATAATATTTCTGAATAATGAATTGACATTCAGTTAGAGCACTTGCAAATGCTTTCTTCTGTTTGAAATTGAGATATAGATCAAGGAAGTCCTTTAATTCCCGAAACCAAATAATGCAAATGATTTTAGCCATTTTTTGCTCTCGTTAAAAGAACATTAGAGATTGTATATCAGTTGATATAGCAACTTGTAACCAAGTTTCCATGTTATAAAGCATGGTTGAAAGAATGTGATTGGTTCTAAGTATATATGTTTCATGTTTTAAGAATGCGATTAGTTCTAAGAATGTGATTAGTTCCAAGTATATATGTTACATGTTTTAGAACACAATTTTTCGCTAATTTTACCATTTGGAGACCAATAATTTTCATCCCTAATGAGCAATTTTCTTTTGGTGAGTGGTGTTGTATTTTGTTTTTCATTTACTCTCTAACATCTTGGTGTTATAATACTTTATTCATGTTGCATCTGCAATTGTTGTTGTCTATGAATGATTGATTCGGGTTAAGTTTCATGACTAGAGTTTCAAGTTCCAAAGGAGCATGAGTTGCTGTGCATGCCGTGGTTGAGAATTAAAAACATTTCTTTAAATGCTCTTGAGACAATTAAGAACTGTTTTTTTTATTTAAATATTGACTGAATGTCTGAGAATTGTTTCTTTTCAAATAGAGAATAATTTATAGAGAATAGTTGCAGGTAGTTCATATGTATAAAATAAACCTGAACATAAAGCAAATCCGATTTCTCCTTAATCACGATCCACATCATCAACACAAATAGATACCTGATAGAATCTTGCTTTGGGCATGAGATATTGTGTCAGAGTCAAGTACAAATGGTTAGGCTCCTGAAATGTTTCATTTGCTTTTGCTAGGGCCCTCATCTCATCTTCTATTCCTTTCGACTTTGAGGCTTTGAGATTGATTAGATAATGGGTGGAGTTGTAGGTTTTTTTTATCAAGTACAGATGGATTTTGTAGCCGAAATGTTTCTTTAATCATACTTTTGTACTGTCAAGGTTGCAATGTTACACATATAGTATGGTCTCAGACTATATTTAGCACCACTTCACAGAAGATGCTTTCGATCTGTTTATTACTTTGTAGTTGCATGACTTTGAGATAATGGATTTGTTTTGGAAGTAAGTGCCTTGTGGGCAGGAAAGCTAGTGAGAGTTATATATATAAATGGTTTGGCCATGTGTGAAATATAAAGTTTGAATTTTAAAAGAGGACATCTCTGTGAAGGCATATGGTGGTTAGCTCTAGTGGTTGGACTTTGTTTCTTTTTCAGTTATGCATGCTGGGGAAGATTCTTTGGATGTCACTTGGGTACTTTAGACATAACCTCAATATAAAATTTTGTGAGATGGGATTGTCGCGTGTTACTTTAATTATATATGGGGGTGCTCTTAATTTCTTATTAGGTACATGGGAAGTGAGTGTTGTATTGAAAAATTAAGTTTTATAAACTATTGATGTGTGCCCACACATGACACGATTCATGATGTTACTCCTTTTATGCTTTTTTAATCAAGGCGATGCCTATCCTTGAGGGATCCAAATTTTCTTGATTATATTCAACTAGCTGAGAACCAAAAAATATGGTCAATGTTGCATTAGAGTCATCTTGTCCTCATAATGTGTAGCTCATCCAATGCTCCGTAACATTTAGCAGTCTTATCTTTCTTGATATCTATCTCTCTTCTCTTTTGCAATATTAGAATTCATTCTTTGTGAACTTATGTACGTCTTAGTTGGAGACCTTTTGTTTGAACGAGTAATCTTGTTTGGCTTTTAGAGCCTATGTATCATGTCTTGCAAATTTTGGTAGTAAGATGTAGGTTTAATGTATGTTATTGTGAACGTGAAGCAATATATTTTAACTCAAGCTTATCAATTGAGTTTTATATGTGTAAATTCTGATGTGCATGCATTTGAGATTTTGATTTTTCGGGATTTGAAAGTTATTAATGTCTGGTTTAACTAAGATGGTAGATGTACAACATAGGAGACTATGGTGTTATCGCATGATGTTTACAACATTTCTTCAGAATTACAGCAAATTCCTAGACCAAATTTGGGCTTAACTATTTTATTTATTCATGTAAAATTGATTCCTCCAATTACGCTTCTTGTATTTTCATGAACCAATTGCTTTACCATTCCTTCACCCCTTTTAGATGGCTTTAGGTAGGTGGTTTATTGTGGTAATGGCATGGCCCAAGGAAGTAGTATGTTGTCTCGATGGAGATAGTACGTAATATATGAATTGTTTGTCCTATTTCCAGGGCTGTGTATTCATGGTGGATATAATCTGGCTGTTAATAATTCATACACGCTAACACACAGAGGGAGTTGAACACGCTTTCTGGCTTTCTTTGTTGAGTTCTATAGCTGTATACCTTCTCATCAGTATCTGTATGATTTGTCATGTTTTACATGTTAAAAGAGTATATATTTCAGGCTTAATTGATTTCTTATTTCTATTGTAATTCCTCCATTCATAGGATAAAGGCTATTTAATCTTGTGGCAACTATAATACTATATTTAGACAATATGATGATGATTGGAGAAGCATCGTTCTCCTCTAATGTGAAAGGGTCCATAATTGCTGGCCGATATGGAGTTTTTCCTTGTGGGTGTTTGCATATATTGCTTGGCAGTTGGTATTTTAACCTTTGTTCACAAACAAGTCTTAAATGTTGCCTGTTTAGTGGCAGAAAGTTTTCATTGAGCATGATTTTCCAAAGATCTTTACGTGTCAAAAGGAAATAGTGCTAGGATGAGATAACTAGGGTTTTGTTAGTTTCTCCATGATTATGAGCTAAGAAAAACCCTCTTAGGTAATAGCAGGATGTCTCCAAAATTGGATCTCAAACTGTCCCAATTGCTTTTCTAGATAGGACTCGAAAGGCTCACCTTGTACCTTCATAGAAGAATTCCCAATATGGAAATGGGAGGAGAGTGTATTGTACTCTAGAAATTAGAATGATTATTGGTTGAGACTAGTTTATTGTTTTGGGTTAATTCATGTGTGCATATTATATGAATGTAGTTTCGTTTGTGTAAAATAGTATATAGGAAAGCATCTGGGATCGTTTCTTCATTCGATTATAACTGAATTTAATTGCCTGCATATTAAAATACGTTACCTGCTGACGCCAGTAGGCCATGCAAGTCTGCATGGTGTTTTTTCTTGCTAAAAAATTCCTTCTTCAGAGAGACCAATTGGATTGAAAAAAAAAAAAAAAAAAAAATCACAATAAAACACACACACAGACACTTGTGTTATGTTTGTGTGTAGAGTTGTTGTTTTCAAAGTGTATTTATTATTTTTTGGAGCATGCAAATAATTAATGTGAATCCAGAAGACATGGACCCCCGTGGTTAACGCTGCCATCTGAACATGGAGAGACTCTCTCTCACTCACTCACTCACTATTCACTAGGTCTCTGCTCAGTTTCACCATCTGCATTACACGTGATTCCACAGTAGTAAAAAAAAAATTCTTATTAAAACCATGTGTTGCCCTTTTTCTAGTCTTGTGAGTGAGTGATTCCGCATAGAGACTTGACGATGCTGCTTCAGTCAGAGACTGAAAAAGAAGCTGTTTTCCAACGATTGGCGGAGGCCACACTGTACAATATTGCTTTGGAATTCGAAAAACCAGTGCGTGCCGTGCGGGTTAACCACTACAGTCAACACACACTCTGAATTTCGACGTCCGTACCCTTTCAAAAACACTGCATTCTCTCTCTCTCTCTGTGTTACGTTTAAATGGAATATATAACTGAATTTTCCATCATCACCTTTTGTGTTAAATCACATCCATGGAGGAGACATGAAACCTGCTTCCATGTGTTTTTACTTTGGCCCACTTCTCCATTTCGTGTACAATTAATTTTGCTTTTCTTCAATTTAATTATTTGCAACACAGTTTTTTACTTTTTGATCATCACGTTGCTGGTCTCTTGTATTTGTGTTATACTGTTATTAGCAGTTGAAGGTGGTGGTGGATCATCTGATGATGAAGAAGAAGAATTAAGTGGTGGGGGTGAGACAGAAGAAGAAGTTCAGGAGGAGTGTATTATTAGGGCACAAGTGGACAGAGAGCTCAAAGACAAACTCATACGTAAATATGGTGGTTATATTAGCTCCTTGAAGTATGAATTCTCTAAAAAGAAGAAAAAAGGAAAACTACCCAAACAAGCCAGACAAACCTTGTTCGAGTGGTGGAATACCCACTACAGATGGCCATACCCCACGGTAATAATATTAAATTTTCTTTGTATGGGACGAACGAACTACGTCATCTATCTGATCATGGTTTTTGTAGGAAGCGGACAAGATTGCACTGGCTGAATCAACAGGTCTGGACCAGAAGCAGATAAACAACTGGTTTATAAATCAAAGGAAGCGACATTGGAAGCCCTCTGACAATATGCAACTCAGTGTTATGGAAACTCTATATGGAGGGGGGACAGGGACAATATAATGCTTGCTTTATTTATTCATATTTACAATTCCACCACAATGTTTTGTATGTGTATATATAAATATGTTCCAAACATCAGAAATGTTTTCTTTTGTTAAAATGTGGTGTTGCACGAGCTTGTATTCGTGATTTGCATTTTATATTTTTATCGAATGACAGTCGTTGCAAGCAAGGATTAATTCTCTAACTGGTTACATTTTTTATAGGGCTCAATGTGAATAAAGTCATTACAAGAAATAATTACAATGGATTGAAGTTTTGCAAGTTGAAGTTGATCGTGTGTTGAACCCTCAACCACATAAAGAATTGTTGTATGCATCCTTAGTTCCTTACAAAAGGATTATCTAATAGGGACTCGAATCAGTTGTCAAATTTTGGTGTCCCAATTTGTGTCAAACCAATCAAATTGGGATATGTGTGTATATTTATGGAAAAAGTTGAAAAATAATAATTAAATGTGCACACATATCCCAATTTGGTTGGTTGGACACAAATTGGGACGTCAAAATTTGACAGTTGATTTGAGTCCATCTAATGGACCCACAAGAGTTAAATTATGGGTTTAAGTCGTATTCTTTTTTTCAAATGATTTTTAGACTCGGTCTGAGGCACTAAGTCTGGACCAACAATCTATATAGCCCAGATTGATCCAATGCAGGCTATCAATTGAGGCCACATCCAACGGCCCACAAGGGTCAGTCTTTTGGGTCAATCCTGAAAATGTAATGGCCCAAACAGAAGTTAGATCGAAGTTTTGCAAAATTTTGGTTAACAAATCAGATGGTCAATCCTGTAAATGAAGTAAATAAAATGCTACAAATCCAACAAATTCCATTTTTGGTGTATGGGTATATTTGTCCAAATAAACTTCTATCATCACTTACCAGAGGCTTCCACTTAAGCATTGCTCATCATTTGTAGGTTGAAAGACAGAATGTTATAGGCTTTATTAAATCGTAAAGTGACCTAAAATGGGGGTTACATTTCAGATCGTACTTGTAGAGTCTAATCTCGTCAAACATATAACCCACAATTTTGATTTAAGTTGGTTGTTAAAGGTATATGAGTTTGGTGCAAGGAATATGTTATATGTCATGGAGGTTTGAGAAAGGGGTTATTTTGTGGTGAAATTAAGTGGTGACAAGTGTAAATATAGAGAGGAGGCCTTAACAATTCTCTCTCATGTTAGAACCAAACATAATGTGTCATCTAAGATCTAAAGCTTCTTGTGATGTTCACAATCTAACAGTAGTATACTAAATTAAGTAAAGAGAAACCAAAGCCAGTTCATCCATCCCTTTTGTTTTGTTTTCTCCATCATCATCACACCTCTCTCTCTCTCTCTCTCTCTCTCTCAACCAAAACACCCAAAATCCAAAACTAAACCAAAAAAAAAAAAAAAAATTAATAATTCCATTATGCTTTCTAGAAACAGAAAACAATTCACACAAAACCACTCCATACCTCCATAGGAGTTGCCTCTCTCTCCATTCTCTCCTTTGATTCACAGAGAAAGAGAGAGAGAGAGTGTGAGAGAGAAATGAAAACTGAGCAACCCATGTTTTGAATTCGATGCGATTATCATCATCATCATCATCATCATCATCTGGGTAATGAGGACACGTTGAAGAAAACAGAGAAACCCCTGTTTTGAATTCGATACGATTATTATCATTATCATCATCTGGGTAATGAGGCCTTTTCTTGTTCGAATTCAAGAATTGAAGAAAACAGAGCATCTGACTGAGGGAAACAAAAACAGAGGAACAGCCCTGGTTCGAATTCAATGCAATTCTCAACCAGAATTATTAATAAAAAAAGTGTCATCTGGGTATTATTTCGTGTATTGATCATGTTATCGACATTTGCTTCTCTCTCAATCTCAAGCTCTCGTTCCTGCGAATCCTTCGTTGCATGTGGAACCACAAAGCATCCTCAAGACCACACCTTTGAAGATAACTTAAATTTCCTCATCTATGACTTGCGCCAAAAGGCTAAAACAAAAGGTTTTGGTGTCTTCTCCACCCCCAATCTCAATCTCGAGCTCTACGGTCTATTCGAATGTCACAAAGATCTTTCCTCATCCGATTGTCAACACTGTTTCCATTACACTGAAATCATGCTCAACCGTTGCTCTGCTTTTGACTCTGCTCGTATATACCTCGATGGATGCTTCCTCCGTTACGATAATCACAAGTTCTTCAATGAATCCTTAGACCCTGTTCGTGATCACGTGAATTGTAGCCAACCCATTTCCATTTTATCAGATAACTTATTGCTCGAACAGTTTCGAACGAAGCTCGGTGAAGTCCTCCTCAATGTGACCAACCAGGCCAAGAGAAACAAAGGGTTTGGTGCTGTGGAGGCTAAAGGAGGTGTTTGGTCTGTGTATGCATTGGCTCAGTGTTGGGAGACGCTAAGTACTGAAGGTTGTAGCCAATGCTTGGAGAGAGCAAGAGCAGAGTTGAAAGACTGTAGTCCCAATTCAGAAGGCAGTGCTACCTTTACTGGTTGCTATGTGAGATATTCTACTGACAGATTCTTCAGTAATGGAGCTGAGGACCGTTTTCGTTCCAGTAAGAACTGCTTCCATCTCTTGAGTTGCATTAGATTTGATGAAACCTGCAATGGTTTTCGTTGTTTTCTCTGCTATGTTTATTGATGTTAGAGAGCTTAAATACTATTGTCGGACCTTTTCGTATCAACTTATGCTTTTAGGTGCGATGGTTACTAACATGGTCTCAGAGCATTAGTTGTCTCAGAGTCTTGGGTTCAAGTACCTGCATGTATTTGTTCTGCAATTTGCATATGTATCCGTCACTTTGGCACGTTTAGAGTGTTTTAATACTATTGTTAGACCTTTCCTATAGGTTTAATCTTTTAGGTTTGATGATTACTAACAATATACAGTAGTTGATTTCAATGCGAATAATTTGATTACCTTTTGTTTTGTAGAAAATGAGAGCAACATGACCACAGGAATCGTTTTAGCAGTAATCGGATTCACGGCGCTTTCAACTTTTGGTGCTTTTTTAGGATACAAGAGACTATCAAAGAGGATAGAAGGTACAATTCTAGCAAACTTCCAACACAATCCTGATTTTTAGAGACTTAATTTTGTTTTCTAATGCTTGTTTTGATCTAATCTTGTCTTATTAGGGAAAAATGATCTTGTTGCTAGTGCAAACATGTCTAGTTTAAATTTCAAGTACGAAATGCTCGAGAAGGCTACCGATAATTTCGATTACTCGAGGAAATTAGGCCAAGGAGGTGCTGGTTCTGTATTCAGAGGGACTCTACCTGATGGTAGAAATGTTGCTGTTAAAAGATTGTTCTTCAATACGCGGCAATGGGTTGATCAGTTCTTCAATGAAGTTAATCTCATCAGTGGTATACAGCATCGGAATCTAGTCAGGCTTTTAGGTTGCAGCATAGAAGGCCCCGAGAGTCTTTTAGTTTACGAATATGTACCTAATCGGAGCCTCGACCAAATTCTTTTTGGTAAGTAATCTATCCTTTATAGTCTTTATTGCTGCTAGTAATAGTGTCGTCAACATGTACAGTTCTTACGAATATTTTGATGCAGTTACGGACACAATCCATATTCTAAGCTGGCAACAGAGGTTTACGATCATCTGCGGAACAGCTGAGGGGCTTGCATACCTTCATGGAGGTTCTGGAACCAAGATTATACATAGAGACATAAAAACCAGCAACATTCTTCTTGATGAGAAACTTACACCGAAGATTGCTGATTTTGGACTTGCTCGTTGTGCTAGTCCCGATAGATCCCACATTAGTACTGGAATCGCAGGAACACTGTAAGCAAATTGATCTTCTGTTACTTCTGTGCTCCTCACTTATGACAAAAATTGAACAATGATTGATATGAATTTTGCAATTGCAGCGGATATATGGCTCCTGAATATCTTGTTCGAGGACAACTAACAGAGAAGGCAGATGTTTATGCTTTTGGGGTGCTAGTTATTGAAGTTTCAAGCGGTAGGAAGAATAGTGTTTTCTCAGAAGGGTCAAGTTCAATATTGCATAATGTATGTTTGCACATTTTTTAGACAATCGAAAAGTTTTGATTTCAATATGATATGTATGTATGTAAACTTGCATCAATTTATTTTCAGGTTTGGAGGCATCACAAGGCAAACAAAATAACTCGATCTATTGACCCTGGCTTGAGAGGTAGATTTCCTGAAAACGAGGCATCGAAGGTTCTTCAGATTGGTCTGCTGTGCACACAAGCTTCTGTTTCTTTAAGACCAACAATGTGTCAAGTAGTTCAGATGCTAAAAGATAAAGATTTCACAATTCCTTCTCCGAAACAACCTCCATTTTTGAATGCTAGTGTGATAAGTCCAGGTGACTCCAGCAAAAATTCTATTGTCAACTTTACAGCACTAGAAGAAGATCAGCAGCAGCAGCAAATATCATTTATAGTGCCCTCAAGTTTGCATCATAATTCTTCTGTAACACCATTTTTGGATTCTCCGACGATTAGAGAAACCAAACCAAGCTAGTCTCTTGCTCAAATTATCCATACATTTGGACAAAACAATTCATTTTAGGTTCAGGAAATTCCAGTCAAGAGATCTGTGACTGTCTTCAAGGGTTCATGCTAGAAATCAGTTCAAAAGTTGATCACCCCATTAGAGTCTGATCTTCTTGAAGGTTGTAATTACAGTGAGGTAGGAGCCAATGTAATACGGGACAAATTTTGTTGAGCAGAAAATGAACAAAAAAGATTAAAAAAAAAAAACCAGGATATGCTAATCTAGGGGATTGTGTATATACAAATTTTCCATTTGTGAGATAGAGGGAAAACATACTTTTTTTTTTTGTTAATTTCCCCCCGTTTTCAAATGATAAATCACAGATATTCATACAGCTTTTTTTTTTTTTTTTCATTGTATCTTCACTTTAGTTGTCTTATGTTATGTGCTTGTTAATTTTCCATTAAAATGATTAATGTGCTTGTTAATCTGCCATTAAAATGATTTAACTTTAGCTCCAATGCGACTGATGTTGAAATTTGTTTGGATTGGATTTTATGCTTATTAATAGCATGATTAACTGATGGGGAAATAGGAACTTGTTGAAACCAAAAGTTTAAAAGTGAAACCCTCACGAAAATGGCTTGGTGGTGAAAGTGCTCATTTAGATGAGTAATGCCACAAGTTCGAATCGCCGTACCCGCGTGTGGTATTTTAAATAAAAAAGTTTAGAAGGGAAATGTTTGTTAAGAAACAAAGCTGATTAGGTGCAAGATTCTGATTTGCACTGATATAAAATGGATTTCGAGTTCATTTTGCACAAATGCGAATCAGAATTTCACACGAAAAAACGTGTTAGATTCTCACACTTGATATCGTTAATTGACACTCACCTTCCTTACCCTTTTAAACAATAAGCTGAACTGACAAAAATACCCTTAGTTTCGACAGTCAAACTTGCTAAACAGTTAAGTTTGACCTAATTTGACTAATGACAGGGGAGATGAGTGTCAATTAACGATAAAGTTGTTTTTGGATGTAAAAAGGCAAACCTCAGGGAGTCTCGTTGCAAATTGCTCTAAAAGAAAACTCTTTATCAATTTATACAATTGGGCCTAGAAGCCCATCAGATTCAGACCGGGCCTTTACAGTTGGACTATTTTGATACTTTAGAAAATGTTAGGGACGATTCGGTAATTTTACATGTAAAAAAAAAAAAACTATATTTGTTGGCGCGTACATGAAAAATTCGAGCGGATAATGCAACAGGAGAAGCATTGACATGCGAATCAGAATCAGAATCTGAGTTCGAGTGAGTGAAGACTGAAGAATCAAAAAGAGAGAGAGAGATAGAAGAACCTTGTTTTGCTTTTGTGCTTTTTTGGCCAATTCCACTGAAGATGTCGTCGACCTCTTGAGATCGATCGATCGATCGACAAAAACCGACTCTTTCTGTTTTCCACGAGCCATATCCGATGATGTACAGAGAAGAGGAAGATTCCTGGAAGCTCTCTCAGGTCTTCGGCGAACGATGTCCCGGCGAAGAGCTTCAAGATGGTTAGGGCTTTTCGTTTCGCTTTTTTTTTTTACGTTTCCGTTTTGGTGCTTCTTGACCGGAGTAAAAGCAAATTGATCGCTTAACTGAGATTTCTTTCTTCTTTTTAGTTGATATTGTTACAGCAATTGAATTCGACACGAGTGGCGATTACCTTGCCGTCGGTGATCGTGGTGGCCGTATCATAATTTTCGAAACCAAGAATGGCAAAGATGTGAGAATTTCATTTACGCGATTTTTTTTTTTTCATTATTTTTTAGCATTTTTTTTTAAAACTTTTATTTCGGTATTGAGTATATGTTATTGTTTGTTTGGAAACTAATGTTGGATAAATTGGGTTTTTGTGTTGATGAATTTGCTTCTCAGACACCAAATCCGCATTTTTATCGAGACGAGTTGGAGCAAATGGATTATACCTCCACGAAGCATCCTGAGTATCAATACAAAACCGAATTTCAGAGTCATGAGCCTGAGGTGTGCTTTATATTTATAAACACGCATACACACACATGACACAACATTGTGCCCACTTTCAATGGTGTGTTAGTATTTTTATTGGGTAAATTACACTTGATTCCCTGTAGTTTGAGAGATAGAGAGATGGGGTTTGTATATTATTCTCAAAACCAATAGGGATGTTTATTAGTTCTTACGTCTCCAATTACTCAAATGGATGGTGCCTTAAAATCTCTGAACCCTTAGACTATATAATGATTCAGTCAAGGGATTCCTTGCATCCGGTTAAACTAGAGGGTTTCCAATGTAATTTATCCTTTTTATGTTGCACATATGTTGAGCTCTTGATAGCATTTTTTTTTTTTTTTTGTTTAGTTTGATTACTTGAAGAGTTTGGAAATCGAAGAGAAGATCAACAGAATAAGATGGTGTTCAACACCCAATGAATCAATGTTTATCCTTTCAACAAATGATAAGACAATTAAACTTTGGAAGGTATGGACTTTAGAACAAGCGTTTTGGTAACTTAAATTTCATTTGTTTCATCATAACATAAGTTACGATATGTTATAGTGTAAAGTTCTGAACTTTTGCTAGTGTAAATATTTAAATCAAGTTACTGCGAAGGGAACTTGGAAGGAGAGGATGACTGTCATTGTTTTTATGATGTCCATATTCTGCTTTATTATTATTATTATTATTATTATTATTTTTTGAAATACATATTCTACTTTATTTATTGATAAAAGCTTTTATTATATATTATGCTATTTGCTCTCCCTCTATTAGAGAAAAGAAATGGTTACGATAAAGAGTACAATGGAATACATTTTTACCTTTGTATATGTGTTTTCCACTGTGCTAGATGATTATGGAAGTGCTAAAATTTTATTTTGTGGTTAATGAGACCAGGTTAAGGATCGTAAAGTGAAAAAAGTAAAGGAAATGAACCCCTCTCCATATGTGTCTTCAGAAAACACCCTTTTAGCTGAGAGGAGTTTCATGAGTGGGCAAGAAACACCATCTTTTTCTAATGGCTACCAGCTTGAATGGACCGAGAAGGTGGCTAAAAACATGTCCCCATCTCAAGAAGTGCAGACCAAGGTAGGTGTTTGTGAATTATGGTAACGTTGTAAATTCTTCAGTGTTATTGGTGTCTCAGCTTCCTGCCATTTGGCCAGTATACCATATTATTTTTATAGTTCGTTATGTTGCTAGATTGCTAACAATGGAGACACTGCCCATGCAAGATGTCGGAAGGTTTATGGTCATGCTCATGATTTCAATATCAACTCAATTTCAAATAATAGGTAAACTTTGTGATTGGTATCTTGTACTGACTTGTAAGGTGTTTTTTTTTATTTTTTATTATTATTATTATTATTATTATTATTATTATTATTATTATTATTTTTTATATATCTTTCTAGTTTAATAATTAGCTCTATGCAATATGCAATTCCCTTTCTTTTTTATCTTGATTGAGTTCTAATTTTCTCCAAAGTGCTTGAACATCACAAATTCAGTAAAATATAAACTCCTGCCTACCTCTCTAACAATAATATGATTCATAATCTATTTACAGCGATGGTGAGACATTTATATCTGCGGATGACCTCAGAATAAACTTGTGGAACCTTGAGATCAGTGACCAATGCTTCAATATAGTTGACATGAAGCCATCAAACATGGATGATCTTACTGGTGATTATTTTTATAATCTCTTCACTTCTTGTTCTGTAATTTTGCGTCCTATTGTTGAAATGTTGAGAATGGGATTGTATATATTTGTGAAGGACTGAGCGAACAACCTTTTAAGAATAGAGTGAATGGACTGAAGTCAACCCATATACCATTGCCTATCCTGCTGAGTAGCGGCTAGCAAGAAATCCAATATAATGATTTATGATTGCATCACTTAAGTCCATTTTGTTGCTCCAATAATTAATTTTATTTTTCTACATTTCTCTGGTTGACCCTCTTATAATTTTCATGCAGAGGTCATAACGTCAGCTGAATTCCATCCAGTTCACTGTAATCTGCTCGCATACAGCAGCTCAAGAGGTTTTATTCGACTGATTGATATGCGGCAATCTGCATTATGTGATCACAATATAAGAATGTCTGTTGTAGCTCATTCTTGTGTTTCATTCTCTGGTTTATGTATTATGACTTCTTGATTTTAAGTTTAGCTTTTCATCTGTTGTTTTACCATTTAATGACTCATTGTATGTTGATAATTATGATTTGGTATTCTTATCTTACAGATTACAAGATGCAGAATCCAATGTGTCAAAAACCTTTTTTACAGAGATCATCGCCTCCATTTCTGATATAAAGTTTGCAAGCGACGGGTGGCACCTCTTAAGTCGTGATTACATGAATCTAAAGGTCTTCAGAGACATGATTCTTTGAATTTTATTTATTTATTTTTATTTTTATTTTTATTTTTTATTTTTTATAGGAAACTAGAATGATTTTATTAAAGAAAAGACAAAAACAAGTATGGAAGATTGTATGAACTTAGCCCCTAACCCAAAAAATGTCTATAAGAAGAATTCAAAATGTGATTCATCCATATATTGGTTCTCCCCTTCCAAATTAGGGGAATAAATAGAAAGATTGTCACAGTAGATTATGCAATGGCATGCGTGTGTCTATATATAAATATATATATATATATATATTTGTCTTTTGGTAGGAAAAGGAGAGGAGGACCGTAGGGTGCCATAGGCTTGTTAGGTAGGCCTTATTTTTGTTGTAGTTGGGTATTATGCAGTTCTTTATCCTAAGATTTTCTTTTTGGGAAAAAGTAAAGCAAGTTTAGAATTCTCTGAGTTGAAGAAGGTTATGTTTGTCCCTTCTTTTTGTGCTTTATGTTTTTATGCCTCGTAGTTATGTGTTCTCTGATCTGAAGAATGCTTTCTGTTTGTGTATATTAGTTCTCAATCCTCATGACACTTTTTTGGTTATCAGGATTCAAATTCAGTTTGTTTATATGGAAAAAGAACCTCTTGATGCTTTTCCAATCTGATGTGATTTTCATTTGTTCTTTTAGCTGTGGGATATGCGTATGGATTCTACACCAGTTACAACATTCAAGATTCATGAGCACCTACGCCCTAAGGTAGAGCATGTTTTATATTTTCATTGAATATTCTAACCTCTATACTATTTTCATTGTGACATCATCCGTAAATTTTTGTTCAAATTCTTTGCTTTATCAATTATAACAATTTTGTTGTCATGAGCTACAGAAGGTCTTTTTTTTTTTTTCCACTTTAGGGAGGTAGAAGTGACTATTAATATTTTATTCAATGCTTATAGGCATATTGTGATTCACTTGTTTGACTTGATAAAGTTGAGGGTTTACTTAAAGTCGACCTTAGCTCAGTGGGAAGAGCAGAGGATTGATCCTCTAGGTCGTTGGTTCAATTCCAGCAGGTCGAATGGATAAATTTTAGATAAATATGTAGCATTTTGTAAATTATCAGTCGTGGGTTTTAAAATGCTAGAATAATTAACAATATGCAAGAAAGATAAACTTACAGTCATTGTTCCATTTGCTTCTAGCATTGTAGAGTGTAGAATGTTCTTATAAATCACAATTAGTTTATGTCTAGCTCGGATTATCTCGGATCAGCCCCTAGACTGAATCATCCCTCCTTTGTTGAAACCTATACCCGCAAACTTGTTTTTAAGAAGATGCTGCGACTTGAAGGGTTTTTCTTCATGATTTGTTTTGTGGTACCAATGGGCAACTGCATAGTTTATGGTTGACAGCTTATTTGGTGTTATGCAGCTATGTGATTTGTATAATAATGACTCCATATTTGATAAATTTGGGTGCTGTGTCAGCGGAAATGGACTTGATTTTGCAACTGGATCTTATAGGTTTTGCCCCTTAGACTTGTTCTGTTGTTGTGCATTTAGGCATTGGAAATGCCACAACTGCCTAAATATTATAATTCTAATTACATAGTCTTTTTCTGATTTTGACGTAGCAATCTTTTACGTATCTTCTCCCATGGTGTTGGAAGTGCAGAGGGTATTACCATTGAAGCTAGCAAAATTCGGAACAGGTTAGCTTTTGTTTTTTCGTCTGAAGTATCTCTTCCTCCAAACTGTATGCAGTTGATTGATTGGATCCCATGTTGACCTGCGGATAAACCATTCCTTGTCATATGCTGTGAGTTTGAAAATTTTAGAGGGAATATAAATTAGATGTTGATTCATGCTTAAAGTTAAAGTTAACTATTTTTTAGGATTTTAATCATTCCTTTTCATTTTTCTATAGTGTGTTATTCTGGGAAAAACCATGAATTATCTCCATATAACTCCGATCACAATGCACTACTAGCGGTACAAAATGTTACTGGTTTCACTTCGCTCTGCAGGAAATAAAAAACGTCATTTAAACATGCAATTGACAATAATAATATTGAACAAGTTCTTCAACATAACTTGTATGCTATATGATGACATTATAATTATTTTATCAATAAATTGTAAATCCAACTTTACTTTCCCTCTCCAAACTAATTAGGAAGCCACTTCCTCAAGCTGCTCCTCTGAGGTCTCGAAGGTCTTCTTTAAGCAATCTGACTCGTGGGTTTTACAGACAAGGTGGGAGGTTTTTACTTTTCCCTTTTTCCTTTTTTTGTCAATTTGGCTTCTTGAATGTTTCTGGGTCTCCCCTGAGGTGCGATCATATGTATCCTTCGCTTTCTTATCATGCAGGGCATGAAAATTCAAGGTCAGGCTCTAATGGTTTTTGCAGTGACTTTAACTCCAAGCTGTTACATCTTGTATGGCATCCAAGAACAGACTTGATTGCCTGTGCTTCTGGAAATAGCTTGTACTTTTATCATGCCTAGTTTGTACAGTTAAAAACTGGAATAGATACAACTACAGGTAGTCGAGTACACAGTCAGGATATGCTTGTTAGAATTCAAACGATTTACAAAGGCAAAATACATGGAAGCTCCCTCTCTCTCTCTCTCTCTTTCTCTCTCTCATACATGATATATTTCACACACACACACACAATGAATGTAATTGAATGTTACATAGTTACTTTTACATTGACATGATAATGTAATGTTAAATATTTGTTTGTTAGGGTGCAATCCACCGCATTAAAGTTTTTGTCTAACTTATTAATATGTGTTGAGCTCTGTCAGATCTACTTACACGTGGCTAGTAAAGAAATAGAAGGCTGAGATTTAGTTATAGTTACTTTACTTTTTGTTTTTTCTTTCAACCGACAGATAACACAGGCACATTTTTTTTCTTTTTCTTCTCTTCACTTTGCAAACGGCCGCCTTAAGTCGTAACTCCGTTTCAGTTGTTGCTCTTCAACGCTCACTTAGTTCTTTTAGTTCAATTGTAACTGATTTCTCATAGTCAAGTATCATTTAATTACAAAATTTAATCAAAATCGTTAATTTGGAGCAAATTAGGAATTTCTTTTAGTTTCGGATAGATTTCACACAACAGATAGACAAACCAATCTGTCATTTCCTCTGTAGGTTCCACCATTGTTGTTCTGTCATGTATTTGTCTGGTGAGTTCAGGGATGTTGTTCAACAGAAGTACCAGCAAAAGCTGAAGTTGGGAGAATAGAGGAGAGGATGTGATTTGTATCAGGGAATTGTTAATAGATTCCAGCATTGTTGTTCTGTCATGTATTAGTGTATGTTTGGTATGGTTTTGAATGGATCAAAAGCGTTTTTTTTAATATAATAAGCTATTTTGAAGTTATTTTTAGTTGTTTGGCAAAACTCAAAATAGCTTTTTTAATATATGAATTATCTCAATTACCTTTTAAAAAGCCATTTTATGTCTATTTGGAAAAGTCTAAAATTTGGGCTTTTCCAAAAAACTTTTTTTTTTGAGCTTTTTAAAAACATATGAATTGTTTCAACTACCCTTTATAAATTTTAGATATTCCAACATAACTCTTTCATTATAAATACATTGTGGACACCTTTTTTTGTAATTCACTTAACCAAAAACTATTTCTAAAAATATATTGTAACACCTTTTTTGTAATTTACACAATCAAAAGTCTTTTTTTTGTTAGAAGCTCTACTCATTTGAAACTCTACTACAAAAAGATCTACTTTAGAAGCTTTACTTGAAAAGCTATACCAAACACTCTTATTCTGATATGATTGTCGCATCATCTCTACGAATTCCTCTAGAGGTTTCTAGGTTGAATAGAATCAAGAGATGGATGAGGTTTTTAGATTGAAGTCGACGGGGAGAGATGGGAGAAAAGTGAAAAAGAAGATAAAATTTTATTATTATTATTATTATTTTTTTTTTTGTTTATTAAAACGATGCCATTTAAGGTGAAAAAAAGGGGAAAAAAATAAGAAAATAAATCTATACTGTTGAATACTTTAATTTACACATGCCATTAGATCTTTAAAAGCTCAACAGAGAATCAAAATCCTTGTTGGTTAGGGTGCAATCCACCGCATTAAAGTTTTTATCTACCTTATTAATATCTCTTCTAGTCTCTATGATGAATTAGGCTATCAGCCATTGCATATTTTCAAACTTCATTTATTAGACTTTTTTTGTAAGCAACTTTTATTATTAGACTTTAGGTATGTACAATAAAAGCAGTTGAATCTTTTGACTTTATGTTCGTAACAAAACTCCTCCCTATGTAACCTAGATCTGAACTAGCGAAAGAGGAGGTGAATTAGGAAGTGATGTATGCGTTTTAAGAGCATCTCCAATACAATGCTAAATCACTGTGTCAATGTTATATTTTAGCACAAAGTAAAAAAGTATACTCAAATGCAATGCTAAAAGCCGTGCCAAATTTGGCATATGCTAAAAACTGTGCCAAATTTGGTACAGCAATAAATACAGCCATATTTATTGACTTTTAAATTTTAAATAATAAAAATTTAACAAATTTGGTAGAGAAAATTGAGATTAAAACAATTCTAAAAAATATATTATAATAAATACATTCGTTGTATTTGTTAACTTTTATAATTTTAAATAATTAAAAAATAAAAAATAGCATATCAAATAGAATTTTGCATTATAGTACAATGCTAAAATGATGTGTCAAATATAACATTTTACTATATTTCGTGCCAAATTTGGCATTAGCATTGGCTTATGCATTGGAGATAGTCTTAAGGATTAACATGGTAAAATATTTACTCTATAAATTAATAATATTTGAATTATGTAAATCTATTAATTAAGTGAGATATTATCACCGTGATAAGATTGGTCTAGCGGAGAAAATTTCTCACATATGCACTATAAGGTTGTGGTTTTGAATCTATATTTTTTTTTTAAACTCTGAATTTATGTAATAATGTCATACTTTAAAAATAAATAAATAATAAGAGTGAGACATTATAAGGAAGTAAATATTGAGACATTTTCTATATTGTGGGAAGACAACTATACAAAACATCATAAAATATCCTTGATATTTTTGACATTTTCACTAAAATTTCCAAAATTTGAACTCTGAAATTATATAAAAAAGTGTTATGTTATATCGATTTAATAACTTAAATTGCATGATTTAACATCCATCTATTTATAATGGAATAATATTTGGGTACTGACCCCTCTAATAGGAGTGTAGCATGTAGTTTTTTTTTTTCTTTTACTTTTTACATTTATCTCACAAATTAAGTCACGTGCTACATTCCCATTAATGGGGTCAATATTTTGGGTAAGTCAGTACCCAAGCATTATTCTTTATAATTGATGCCATTTACTAATCTTTTTATCATTAGATTAAAAATTGAAGTTACTATTTTGAATCAATTTTTTAAATTGATTTATCTTGTTCTATAAAAAAAAAAATTAATTTATTATGTATTAAATTAAAGAGAGTGTACTTTTTTTTAATTTTTAATTACAACAACTGCTTGGATCGATGAGATTTGGGCTCTACAAGTTTAGCCCGGATTGCAACTCTCACAAGAGGAGAGACAGCACCCACATATAGTGGGACAACACCAACACTTTTTTTGGTGGGAAAATTTGCACATATTGTGCATACACCAGGTTTTAAAACATGGTGGTGGGGAGTTCCCTTCGGAAGGCCCACCACCATGGCAACTTCTCTCTTTTTTTATTACAAGAAATTAGTTAAAAAATAAGTATTATTTTTTATTTGTTTCGATTATCCTAGAATATATTAAAGGTCCAAATAGATAATTACTTCAAAAACTTTTTCACATCAACCAATGTAAACATTTATTCCCCGAACCACAAGCACTAAAACTCTCAGACTTCCACGTAATCAGCATGGACCTCCGAAGCTGTTTTTTAAATCATCCAAACCTGAATTTAAGGTTCGGATAAATGATTTTACAGCTCATCAAATTTATTATACAGCTGTCACTTCCATTTAGATAATTCTAGAATACAGATATTATTTATTTATTTTATCGTTCTCCTTTTCCAATGAATTTATTATAAAATTAAAAACAAAAATTCACATCGATCATTGCAAACATTTATTAGTCGAAAAAAGTTTTTTTTATTTTTATTTTTAAATATTACAATAATTCGAGATTCCAGTTAAATACAACGTTTCGATCTCAATATTTATTAATCCGAACCTAAATTTAGAAGGAATATTTTGATATACAGCTGTCATTTCCATATAAAGAATCAACTTTTGGGCTCTAGAATCATAACATGGCCCACTTAGCTTATATATATACATAAAGAAGTATAGAACCCAGTTTTTGATTTTAATTCAATTGTACATGCTATTCTAATTTTGGATTAGGGAGAGTTAGGGTTTGGGAAAGGAATTACTCCAAGTCTCAACAACCCTTTACCCTAATCAATGTTTATATATTGAAAGAATTTTGGTAAAACAAAATTACATTGGAAAGATTTGTGGTGGAAGGGCTTTGTATGACTGGTTGGATGCTTTGAATTGGTTTTCTTGACATATAAACCCTAGTTTTATGAGGTAAGTAACCTGCATTTTGATTTTGATTTTCCTGTTTTTAGTTTACTCTTGATTTTGAACAAGCTTTCTCTGGGTTATCAGCCATGAGTGAGCTCTCTCTCTATATTGGATGCTTTTTTTTGAGCATTGTCTTTCTTTCTTTTTCCAATTTTTTATTTTATTTTTTTTTACCTTTTAACAATAATTTATTCCAGACAGATGCATGCGATTTGATGAACTTCACTGTTTTCTTGGTACTGTTGGTGTAGACTGTAATATGCTGCTACTGCATTCAATTTGTTGCCTTTTGAAACTTGAAAAAAAAAATAAAAAAAATTGTTAGCTTGTTTTTGTCTGCTCTTTGGGGGCGTTGATCTGTAAATTTGAGATCTCTTAAAGTTTTTTTTTGTAAGGGATCTGATGTTAGAAAAATATTATGTTGCAAAAAAGAAAAACATGCAAGATTATGCTCCAAGAATTTTATATCTAACTTTATAAACTTAAAAGTTGAACTTTAGCAAATAATGATTAATACATTTGAATTATGGTATTGGTGCTCCAATACCAATAATTGGAAATGTTGCACAAAAGCTAATTCCCAAATCTTTCTAGTTCGTCAACATATGCATTTTAAAGTTTTAAAATAAAAGACTAGGAAGTTCAATACATTCTTGATGCTGGAACTGCAAGAGGCAAGACCGGAAGCGGGATCAGAGGTGGTTACAGAAGTGGTAGAGGTGTTTGGTTTGTCATGAGAGAAAAATAAAGAAAAATAGAGAGATGTAGCGACTATACTAAGAGCTTGTTTAGTTGGGTTTTTGAAAAACCTCTATTGGTAAAAGATTTACTTGTAGTAGATTTATTAGAAATAGAGGTTTTTTTTTTGAAAAAAATAAATTATATTTGTTTGGTTGGTAGAATTTTTTTTAAAAAAGATCTATTTGGAGAAGCACATTCCCATGAGCTTTTGTCTAGTAGAGTTTACTAGCTTCTACCCAATTTAAAGTAAACAATCTTAAAAGCCTAACCAAACAACTCAAATAGACGTTTGTAGACCTTTTGAGGCAGTAGAAAGCTCAATCAAATAAGCGCTAAAGACCAAGTGACTACACTATTGCTGCATGCCGACATGGCAACATGAGAATATAGTAGATCATTTCCTCGTCTTTTTTCATTATGGCAGACCAAACAACTTCATCACTTGACCGCTGTACCACCTTTGATCTTGTTTCTGGCCCTGGCTCTGCCATCAACAATGCACTAGGCCTCCCATTTCAAACACTTTCCGGTTAGCGTTTTGAAGTTTTAAAATGCATATGTTGGTGAATTAGCAAGATGGTTTAAGCTTTTGTAAAACTTTTCCAACAATAATATTAGGAATAATATTACTTCAACTCAAAATGTTTGCATGATGATAGTAAACAATTCGTAACCATTGTTGTAAAAGGCGTTAGGCGCTTGTCGGGCGGTGGCTCAATGCCTAGGCAAAGCCTGGAGAAGAAGAAGAGGAGAAGAAAAGGTAGTTTAGGTTTTGTAAAACAATCTCAAAACGGTGTCATTTTAGATTTTTTTATTTTATTATTATTATTATTTTTAAATCAACTCAAATTGATGTCGTTTTGGGTTTGTTTTTAAATAAACTCCAAAACGACGTCATTTTTGGTTTTAAAAACCAACCTCAAAACGAAGTTGTTTTGGGGTTGATTAAAAAAAAAAAAACCCTACTTTTTTTCTTTCTTGTCTTCTTCTTCTCCGGCCGTTATCCTTTCTTTCTTCTTCTTCTCCGGCCTCCATCCCTAGACTGTAAACGCCGCCTGGCTGCCTAGCTAGCCGATTTGGCCACAATCTGGACGGCCGGCAGCCGTCGAGTGACTAGGCGGCTTTGGCCACTTAGGCCCATTTTTACAACACTGCTCGTAACTACTACATAATTCTGTTATGTTTAAAATAAACATACTATATATGCAGTATGCTTTTTTTTCTTTATTTGATTTTAAGGATGATGTGCTTCTATCTTTAAAGATGATCATTTATAAAGTGAATAACTTAATATAAAGGCACAATTCACCGCATTTAATTACCGTCACCTATTAACATGCAATTAATATTGTGACATATTATCACGATGCTTGAATTTATAAACTTTCTCACCTATTCCTTTTTGATGAAGGAATATAATGAAATGGTGGAAACCTAAGCTGGTGGATTTTCAAGTTTATAAATTCAAGTTTTTCTCTGCCACAATATTAGTTACATGGTAGTAGGTGGATTGGTATTAAGCTTCACTCTGTAAACAATTATCTTTCAATATCAAGTAATGAACGAAAGTTCAAGTTTGTGTGTGTGTGTGTGTGTGTGTGTAATGTGGTAGTTATAAGTTATTTACCTCGTGTAATGTGGTAGTTATAAGTTATTTACCTCAACATCCGAGACAAGTTTTGAGCAAACGGTTCGAGTTGACCAATATAACTCATAATTTTATACATCATTATATGTGTAAATCATATTTAAAATTAAATTTTTGGCCTTGACCCATACTTAAATTAAAGGAGATGAATCATTAAATGTTAAAGTTTAGATTTAAGCAAAAAAGTTATATAGGTCTCCACCACCCAACACATTTACACAAAAAAATTTCTGTTGTATAGTTTACATTCTTTTATCTGGATATTGTCTTGAGCAGTATTGAAACAAGTTATTGGTTTTGATTAATTACATGAGGGGTTGTGTAAGCTATTGTGATCGTGATCGTGACCGCTTATGGCCATATCAAGTTAGGAAAAAGCGAGTTGCAACGGATTTTAACATGAATGTGGACCTTGAATTTTCAAAATAGTGAAACTTCTTGTGGTCTTGACAATTAATATGAATCATGTTTAAAGAATCAGGCACAAGCGAATAGGGGAATGTTTCTTTATGTGAAGGAAGGTAGATTCATGATAGAGAAAAAGTTGGGGAACTATTGACCGACAACAAATTATTTTTGAAGCCTGTGTCTCAGTTAATCTCGTCTTTCTTGTGTTTTCTTTTTGCTTGTTGATTCACTGTCTTTTGTTTACTATTATGTTTCCTTCTCAGCTCAACATGTTTCCTTCTCAGCTTAACATGTTTCCTTGTTGCCTTTGTTCAGTTTCTTGTAAAGTGTTCAAGATGAGCTGTAGGGACATCGTGGACTTGGATAGTGATGATGAAGCTGGTCGGGAGGATGTAAAACCTGCTAAGTTAAAGCCAGATTCTGTTGGGGGAACAAAGCAACAAAAATACTACCATAAAACCCAAGGTTCTGTGAATTTGAAGTCCAAAACCCTACCTAGACGACAAGATTCTGAAGAAAATAAAAGCTCAAATGCTTTAAGTGCTGGTCAAAGTGGCTCTAGCATATTGGAGCAAGGGCAGTCACCAGTGGATGATACTGGCATCTCTTCTATGTCATCTATAGGTCCAGCACCTCTTTGTCGTCAATTTTGGAAAGCTGGCAACTATAATGATGAGCTTGGTTCCAAGGTCCCACTTCAAAGTATGCAGCTGTTGATTATTATAATGTTATAATGTTGATTCAAAGTGATATGCTTGTGCTGGTTTACTAACCTTCATCATCATCTGAATAGAGGAGTTCCAATAAATTGTCGATTGGACAATTTAAATTACAGTTATTGTTATGTAATTGCTGTCTTAAATTTTCCAGTCCTACGAATTTCTTATCTTGGACCTTCGGTTGGATATATTTGATAGACCCTTAGGTGAATAACCTCCGGCGAGTGGGTTGAATGGTGAGATTTTTGTTTGCAACACAAAAATCAGGGTCCAAATTACCTTCTTTGGAGCCATCCTGTCCAAGATATTATATTCCTTGAGTTTCCTAACTACCAAGGTTGTAGGTCTGATAGTTGTCCCTGATTTAGACCATAACAAACAAAGAAAGTTTGGGGATTTCCTGGTGTCTCAAAAAAATAGAAAATAAAATTGTTACATAAAAAGAGTGGATGTAGATCCTTTATTTACTGTTTTCTGACTAACTTTTTATTTTATGGGATTACAGATGGCAAAAGTTTTTTACATGTCCACCCTATGTTTCTTCATTCAAATGCCACTTCACATAAGTGGGCCTTTGGCGGTATGCCCAGCTACTATAGTTCTTTGTTTAACTTTTTGCTCTTCATATAGTGATGAATGAATTTAATTTGCTGCTCTTTGTAAATACTGCCATTTTACATTTTTACTCTTTTTTTGCAGCTGTCGCTGAACTGCTTGACAACGCAGTTGATGAGGTGATTTTCTTTTCTACATGTCAAGTTCTCCATTTGGTTTTTTTGGTTATCTTGGTGATGTTGGATGATAATCAAATGGTAGTTTAATGTTACAAATGTTTTCATTGAGGATCAAAGTGTTTTTTAAGGTCTCTTGTTGTATAAGAAGTCTTGAGTTCAAATGTCACTCCCCAGAAAAATTCATTATATCTGCAAAAGAAATTACTGTAAAAGATTTAACTAACATAAGTTCATTGCTTCACTCTAATCATATTGTGGATGAAAAAACACTAATTTAATGTATTTTTTATCATGGAAGTTTATCAGTTCATTTTGCTCCCTATATGTTTCTTTGACTAGATAAAAGCTTTACAGCCTAATTTTAATTTTTTGCACCTTTGCTTCATTCAAGGTATGGAAATAAATGTTGATATATTTGGTAGTCAAAAGATAAGATATTTCTAGTTAGATTCACCTTTTATGTGTCTAGCATATGTCAATCACATATGGTGTTGAAATATTTTCACCTTTGTTTCAAAGATAAGGACTTAATGTTTTTCGCTTCACATTCCAATTTTTTTCTTAATTGGATAGATCCAAAATGGGGCCACTTTTGTCATTGTAGATAAAACGACAAATCCGAGGGATGGAAGTCCGGCTTTGTTAATACAAGGTATTTTGCATTTAGCAACCATGAAAATAAACAATATTGGAAATGCATTTCCTAACCCTTGTGTTTCCAATATTCGATATTGTGCATTTAGATGATGGAGGCGGAATGGATCCTGAAGCAATGCGGCATTGTATGAGTTTTGGATTTTCTGATAAAAAATCAAAATCGGCAATTGGACACTGTACTGCTCCTATATTGATTCTTCTGCATTATTTATTATTGTTGTTGTTGTTATTATTTCTTGTTTTGGTTTCATCCTTCATTTCTTGAGTTGTGGCCTTTTAGATGGCAATGGCTTCAAGACCAGCACTATGAGACTTGGTGCAGATGTTATTGTTTTCAGCCGCCACCTAGACAATGGGTTTGACTCTAACCAAATGACTTGTACATACAATTTTTATTTTTCTCATTTTGTGTGTTTGTTAATAAGGGATGCGTATTCATGTTCAACATCTATTATAGAAAGTTAATTTATAATCCATAATAGGTCTTTAATATCAGGACTTCTACTTGAATTTTGTAAATGGTGTTTGAAGGCTTTAACTGAGTTGGACTTCTACTGAATATCTAAGAAGTGGTCGTCATCTAGATGTGTTCTATCACTGGCTTTTAGAATTCTATGTTAGAAAAGTGGCAATTATTCTGCATCAAAATCAAGTAAGAATGAGTAGGATTATATGAGCTTTTTTTGGGCAAAATGAGAGGTTGGTTTGGGAAGGCTCCCGAGCACAACCAAACAGTTAGCTGGAGTTATTAAGATAAGATATTCCAGATTTTATAATCCTCAAGAGTTGTAAGATTTTATGGTGTCAGGCTTCTAAGAAAAAGGTTCACATTTTTTCTTCCATGGATTATGGAATGTGGTTAAATCCTTTCATTGTTTTTATAGGACTCTTGATATGCATTATTTTTATCCTTTCTTAATTGATCATTTTTTTTATTTTTAAAATTATTTATTTATTTATTTATTTATTTTTATTTTTTTTTTATGAGAAACAAAAGTTGTGTTGATAAAGATTATGTGATTCACAAATTAGAAGTTAATCTGTCCTCTGAAAGAAAAAGCAAAGCCCTTATAGGGGAAGCACCATAAAACTACAAAAGGAGCAAAAGTATAATGATTGATGTATAAAACAGTCCAGATAAGAATACAAAATGGACACCATATCCTTAAACATGAGACTGCTGCCATTCAATTGTTGAAAATGAAAAAGAGGGGTATTATTGAATTTTGATGTTACTGAACTGATTATGTCCAACTTTTTGCTGTTCCTCAACAGTAATATAAAATTAGCAATGCATAGATATTATTATGTTTATTCATAGATTTATTATTCTGCATTTGGTAATTGCGCACACAGATTTCTCTTTTACTTATTTTCTTATACTTGTGAGCAGGATATTTACTCAAAGCATTGGTCTCCTTTCTTATACATTCTTGACACAAACAGGCCATGACAGAATAGTAGTACCTATGGTGAGTCAATGCTTTCTTTTCAAGCACCTTTTACTTTCAGAACCTACTCTAATCTTATTGTCAATTGCAGGTGGATTATGAATTTAACACAGCAACTGAAACGTTCAATGTATTGCATGGTAGAGAACATTTTACATCAAATCTTTCCTTGCTGCTGGAGTGGTCCCCTTACTCAACAGAATCAGAGCTTCTGAAGCAAGTAAGCTTATACAGTTCTTTTCCTTCTTTCTCTTTTGGCGGTGGTTTGATTTTATTTTATATTTGTTTTTTATTTTTTTTATTTCCATGCTGTTCTTCATTCAGTATGTTGTTTCTCACCCGGTTTGACATATACAAAGTTTATCAGTTTTATTTGATCTCTCATTAGTTTCACTCCTAACTAGAACTTGCATACTGAACAACAACAATATATTATTTTATTAATATAACTGCATGATGTTTTAAGGAACAACCATTGTGAATCATGTCTATGTAATTTAAGCTTTTTTTTTTACTCTGTGGGGTGGGGGTTTGTTGAGGAGGCTGGAGAGTTATGGTCCAACTGGTTAGAAAGACTTACAAAGTTGAACACAATTGTATTCAAAGTGAGGTGGTTGTTCACTCCCTAAAGAAAAACAGGCGATTAAATATCTGTGAATTTGAATTGCTGCTGCAATTCTTTTGTTGATCTTTATCCACTTCGGACCCTGCCCATTTGATTGAAATTAAATTTTTGATTTGAAAAGAATTCTTGGACTTGATGCCTATAATTAGCCTGATAACACTGTTGACAAGAATTTTGTCATTCTGATGAGTGGGGTGGGAGATATAATTATATAATTATATATTCCACTGCAAAGTTGAAGAACAACAGGTTTATATTCAGAAGTAATGAGTTGATGAAAATAACTTTGAAGTTATAGCCGGAAGCTAATTATAAGTAGGAACAAAGAATTGACCAAATTGCCAGTCTACATAAATACATAATTAGCTTACTATATGCTGTAATTCAAATAATATTTCTTACAATGTTCTTGTCCTTGATTATATTTTTTTCAAGCTTATCTTGACATATATGCATTTGTTATTTCAAATGTTGATTGCAGTTTGATGATATTGGGCCCCATGGAACAAAAGTTATCATATACAACTTATGGCTCAGTGATGACGGGAATTTGGAGCTAGATTTTGATTTGAATAGTGAGGTTGGATTGGACTAATAATTTGTCATTCAAAAATCTATTATGCTTTTTTATCTGATGAAGTGTGGTTTTATTCCTGTGACTTGGTGATTGTAGGATATTCGTATTAGTGGTGATATCAAACAGGTTGTAGCAAAACCTGCTTGGCGGTCAATGAATGAACAACACTTTGCTAACCAATTTCATTACTCTCTTCGTGTAAGTAGGGACTTCATACACAGACATACTCATATAGATATGCGTACATCAGTAGGCCTTTTTTGCAAATTTTGGATCGTTCAATCAATGCTCTTTTAGTGTTCGAGATTGAATTTGACATGTGTTAATAAATTCTTTGTTTACTATAAAAAAAGATTGAATTTGACATACATCATTAATTCAAAAGGAAATAGCTCCTAAATGTAATCTTAGCCATTCAAAGTGTATGTAATTTGGAATTGACAAATTGTATTTGAATTTTTTTTAAATAAGAGGATTCTTGATTGTGTATATATTTATAGACGTTATCTTGTATGGACGTGCACATTTCCTTTTTATTATCCCAAAGGTTAGGGAAATCACACACACACACTATACTTCCTAATTCTTGTTTTCAATCACTTTGCAGGTATATCTGTCCATCTTGTACTTGCGGATTCCTGAAAGTTTCAACATAATATTGCGTGGAAAAGTTGTGGAGCATCATAACATTGCCAGTGATCTTAAATTTCCAGAATTCATTTTGTATAGACCACAAAGTGGTGGATGTGTTGAGGTTGTACCGAATTGTTGCTAACTTTTTCATTTTTGGTTAGTGTATTTACATTGGAAAATATCAAAATTATAACCTTGACATCATATTCCACAAGTTGCATCACTACTGATTACTGAATTCTGATACCACATTAATAAGCCCTTAAAAACACCAATGTTTTCTGTGATCTATGCTGCCATAAATATTTTAGGAGTCAATCAACAGGAGGTCCATGGGTGCCTTAAATTTTATAAAGCATTGCTTTAAGTGGTTTAACAATATCTGGAATCAGATTTTTATTTAGCTTAAAACATCTGATTATTGAACTGCCAAAATAAAAAATATTGATTCTATGTGTACTGTATTGATGTTAAATTATATCTCACTTTCAACTTGTTCTTTCTTCATTCCGTTATCTGTATTGCTGAATATGTTTGGTTTGTTTCCCCTTTCATGCCTTTTTGGGTAATTGTTAAATATATATTTCATTTTTCTGAGTATGGCTGTGTTTAAACTAACCGTTCAATGGCAATCTTCATACCAATGCTTTCTAAACCAACCGTTTAATTTTGCAGGGTTCAGTTTTAACTACAATTGGATTTCTAAAAGAGGCTCCACATGTTAGTATCCATGGCTTCAATGTATACCATAAGAACCGCCTGATTTTGGTATGTCTTTTACTTGAGAAGTTTTATCTCCCTTTTATTTGTGTAACAAAAACATGAAATGCAGTCTCTGTTATGCAAATTTAGATCGGCAACCTTTGTAATTGCATTGTTTTGTTTTGTTCAACTCTATCCATTTGTGTTGCTTTTATCATCGCAAATGCCGTAGATAGTGTTCGAATTTCATTAGGTGATGTAAATTTCAGTGTGATGTTGAAGTTTTTTAGATTAGTTCTTAAAATTGAAAACCGTTAAAATTTAATGATAAAAATGTTAATTTCTCTATAAAATCATATTATGTAGTTAGATGTCCGGATTTGATAATACATTAAGAAGCTTAGATTGCATGTCAAAGATGCTTGCATTGTTTGCTTGAAATTATGCTGCTATATTCTTTATTAAGTGGGCACGTCTCCCTCTCAAACAAACGCACACTGTGCGCATATGCCAGTGCACATACTAGTAACTTTTTTTTTTTTTTTTTTTTTTTTTGAAACCATGCACATTAGTAACTGGATCTGTATCTTTGAATAGTTTCCCTACTTTATTATTTTCTCTCCTTATGAGGTCAGGTTTTTAAATCTCTCTTTATCCCATATTCCTTTGCAGCCATTCTGGCACGTCGTTAGCTATATGGACAGTAGGGGAAGAGGAGTTGTTGGTGAGAACTTCTAAAGCCAATCATTTTATTCCCCTCATTTTTGGGGAAGTTTGTTTGTTTGAATATGTAGTAAAGAAATACTGAATAATTTAGTATTATTTTAGGTGTTTTGGAAGCAGATTTTATTGAGCCAACTCATAACAAACAAGAATTTGAGAGAACTTCTCTTTTCCAAAAACTTGAAACTCGTTTGAAGGAAATGACATGGGAATACTGGTAACCTACTTTAAAACTGGGATTTACTTGTTCCTTGTGTAGTTCACAGTGATACCTAACTGACATATTGTGAACTTTTGCAGGGATTTCCATTGTGGATTGATCGGGTATCAGGTTAAAAAGCCTCGAGCACCGGTGTTGCCGAAGGGCTCGTCTCATTCTACTCCACGTAGTAGTGCAGAACAACCTGTTGTTTTGAATCAACGTCCCACTGCTGTTGATAGAGCAAAAGTATCAGCTATAGGTGCAGCTCACACAATACCCAACTCTCACGGCACTACTGAACAAGGTACATTTCTTGAACATAGACAAACCGTTTTCACTGCTAACCTTAAAAATTTACTTTAGATATGATGTTTTGTGTCTGTCAGGATCACGGAAGAGGAAGGAACATGGAAATTTATCCACATCAGAAAATTTTAAAAGGCCTGCTGCTAAAGGAGCCAATGTAATTGACCTTGGGCAGAGGCAGAGTTTGGAAACACGGGTATGTGTAAGGAGCCTTAACGATAAAACATCTCCTAACGAATTTTATATGGTGTATCTCAATTCTCAAATGACTTCTGTCAATGTATATTTTGAGGCCTCTGTCGATGTATCCCTTCTCCCGATACTGGTTTATTTTACATGATTTTCATTGTATATAGTGAATCTAGGAAGATAATTGATGTAGCATTTTATGTAAATCTATATCCTTGTTTGTTTTTCATGTTTTGATTTTGTATTTGTTGCTTTCTGCACGTTGCCTTAGTAAATTACCCACGATTCCTTGCTAATTACTTAGCCAGTATGTTCAAGTCATCATCAGTATTAATGTGTTACATTACTTTGATTAGTTCTGTTACTACTTATGCAATACATTGCTTGTTAGGTTGAATCTAATTATCTGCTCTCTGTTATCTCATTTGTAGCCTATCGTTACCACTGAAAATCAATTGAGAGATCCAGAAGCTATAAACTTGATGCAAGAAAACAAGAAGCTTCGTGCAAAGTGAGTATATTAGAGTTCCTCGCAGAATTGAATAATTCTATAAAAATAAAAAATAAAATAAAATAAAAAATTTGAATCAACAAATTGAGGGTTGTTTTCATTTGGTAGATTTGCTTCATCTTTATCACTATCATAATTTTCTTGAAAGGAATCGGTTAGCCTGCAAATGAACTGATATCTAACTATCTGAAACCCTTGCATCCCATATTTTTTTAGACCGAAACCTTATTAGGCATCATATTTACCCAATTATTGATATGTTATGCCTTACTTTCAGATGCTTGGAATATGAGAAGAGGAGGGAAGAACTTATTGTCAAGGTACTTTTTATGACATGAACATTTTCTATCTGCACAAACAGGTTTCCTCATTGGGACTTATAGATGTCCGAAGTTCTGCTTCCATTTTGTACCCCTCATGAATTTATGAAAAATTGTAGAGGGCAAATCCATTATTTGCATTAAAGTAATTACTGAGCTAACGAGAATGATTGTTCTCTTGTATGCAGGCGACAAAGCTTAAAAGTGAACTTGGAGAGTTCAAATGTGAATATGATCGAATGATGGCTGAGTTACAAGCTTTGGATGTGATAAAAAAGGAAAACAATGTAAATGTGTAGATCATATCTGTTTGTTTACTTGGTTTCTTTTGTAAAAGTGTTGTTTAAGGGTAGCTTTGTATACAAGTATATCTCCACGAAAATCCTGACCTTTAGAAAGGTTAGTAGTCTAAAGTCTGGAGGACAAGTCCTATATCCAGAAAAGGTTTCAAAGGTTTAAGCAGTTGGGTAACAAGAATTTCCACTTGCCTGTAGATAGAAAGCAGAATCAAAGCTTAATTGTAGGACAGTCATTAAGCACAGTTTTCGCATAGTTATCAGAACGACCTCTAGACAGTGCAACTGATTAACATTTTTGTGTAATGGAGTCTGGAAAACTGTCTGAGTTTTGGGGGGTTTTTCTTATCATATTAGAGGAAGATAACATGTAAAGTCGAGATGTGATAATTTTGTTGTACATGATTTAGACGCGTAAAGAGCTTAATGTACCGCAGCCTTGGTCAGTACTAATGATCGATTTAGATCATCTTGATTAATTTTTTTTCTCGATGTAGTGAAATTTATCTTCCCATTGTCAATGCCATAATCATATGAATATAAAAATAATTCATGATCATCTTGATTTTAATCAAATTAAGAGACCACCAAAAGGAGAAAATA
Source organism: Acer saccharum (assembly GCA_030490815.1). Taxonomy (NCBI): domain Eukaryota; kingdom Viridiplantae; phylum Streptophyta; class Magnoliopsida; order Sapindales; family Sapindaceae; genus Acer; species Acer saccharum. Next base: position 767,806 of record CM059876.1, read on the forward strand.
AACGTTTACAGATTGACAACTTCATATTGTATAAAATTAATGGAAAAAAAGAAAACAAAACTTCTTGTGTTATCAGCCATTTGTAATTTGTTTCAGTCTTTTAGCAGTGACAACCATCGAAGGATAATTGAGAAAACCAAAGACACTCATTGATCTTATGTAATTTAAGTGCACGGATCATGGAATATTATCAAAACTTTCAATTATTAAATAACGAATTTGAGATATTATCGGACTAAATAAATACTATTCACCATTAAACCATATTTTTATAGTATGATGCGAGTTTTTATCTAGTAGGCATATAGCTGTGAGCATACTTAAAGCACGTTTATCCACCTCATCACTTTTTGTCATGTAAACATTATTTGATCTAATTGTATTGTTTTTTTTTTCTGGTAAAAAATGATGAGATGGATAAATGTGTTCTAAGTATACTCACAGTTATATATCTATCTACGAAAAACTCGGTGTAATACTCTTCATATTATTATTATTATTATTATATATTGCAAGTTGGAAGTTGCATCAACATGCATGATGGCATAATATGCTATGTTTATTACAAATAAAAACAACCAAGTTACTGTCAGAAGTCAGAAGTAGAGTTAAATCGTCTACAACTACAACCAAGTATAAGCTTGGACTGTATTGATCAAGTTGACATTAATTTAATATATTTGAAGATGATATTTTGGGCACCAAAAACATGACTGCCCCAACCAAAGTTTGCCCTACAAACAACGTCCTCTTCTCTATAAAACCCTCACTATAACCCTCTCATTTCATTGCCTCCTCCTCCTCCTCCTCTCTTTCTTTCTTCTTCATGTTTGTTTACTATAGCTTACTATATATGTTTTGATATATATATCTAACATCTTCATTTGTTTCTTTGGTTTCATATATATATTTATATATATATTTGTATGAATGATTCATATGTGCAAAACACTTCCATCCGCATGCGACAAACTTTAGTGGGCAAAGCGGCCATATTTTGCACAAATCAATTTCTCTTTTGGCTCTGTTTCAGCAGCTGTTTTTTTTTCTAAAAGGGTTGATGTTATTTTTTCCATTAACATCCCACCTATTTACAGTTGACGCCATACATTATTTATTTATTTATTTCAATGTTTTCATTTTCTTCTTCACTTGCCTTGTATTATAAAAACCATTTTCGATCTGGTGGTGGTAGGGGCATTTCTGTCAACTGATTTCCAAAAGGCTAACCTCAAAAATGGACCATTATATTTCCTACAATGGGCTTGCTACTATTTGAAAGAGGTCTATGGGCTCTCTCATAGTCTCATTATATTGGGTTCTATTTTCTTTGCATGAAAGGTTTTTAATTAAAAACCCAGATTTATTTTTGTTGTTGGTTGTTATTGTTGTTGTTGTTGTATATCTGCTTATAAAATGTGTGTAAAATCAAAGTGATTTACAAATTACAACACAAAATATTGCGAATCAGGGTTAATATTGGGTTCTATTTTCTTTGCATCAAAGTGATTGACAAAAGTGATTAAGAGGGTGTATTCGATTAGGATTTAAAAGACTTTTAAATACGGACTTTTTTTTTTTTTTTTAGATGACTTTTGTAGATTTCATTAACTTTTATAGACTTTTATAGACCTTAAAGCATTTGAGGAAATCTTTGGCTTAAACAATGGATCCACGAGACAATTTAATCGATCCAAATGTATGGTTAAGATTAAAACTATGAATTTAATGATAAATCCCATAAAGAAAAGTTGACAAATAATACGACTCATATATATCTAGAGGACATCTCATATAGAATGGATTCAGACAACAACAATTCAAACAAATACACTTTCAATCACTTACTGAAATTATCTTAAAGCTTAATGGTATTGTTCTGACCCTTACATATCACTATCGGCTTAAAGTTTCCGGTCTAATGAAACTCGAATATCATATCACAGTGTCGAGCATTTAGAAAATTACGGCGACCGCTATTGGATTCTTAATTGGAAAGCATTAGTGGTGCTTGTTTATAGATCATATGTTGATTGATTTACAGCAAAAAGTTAGTGCAAATGTGACTGTAAAATGCATGCTGCTGTTGTGCTTGTGTGGGTTCCAAAGAAAAATGAGTGTCTGATTTTGAAGTTTATGAAGTCCATTCAAGAACACTGTATAATTTTTTTTGGGCTCTCCTTTGCTTGTTCATGTGAATAACTAAAGTTGATTAATAATTGGAATCTCTATTTTCAAAGTTTAATTAAAATGGGAATTACTTGTCTTATTATCGGTGGATTTCATGAGTAGTAATCATTACTAGATTTCTTGTTTGTGGGTTGTTGTAGTATAGTCATTGATCTACGATTCCTTATTATTTTCCATTTTTTCTTGAGAATCATAGTCCAAATCATTTGGACACTAAAGGAAAGAGCAATTGATAGGTGTGAGGGCAACCCTCATCCTATGAGCTAGCTTTTGTGGTTGAGTTAGATCCAAGACCACTTTGATAATGGTTTCAAAACCGGACATTTCCAGATGATGGGTCGGGTCTTATGTATCCTAGACCTGTCATGACCTCCCAGTGCAGGTGCTGCTGAGTAAGCATGCTGAGCATGAGCGAGGGTTTGAACTATAGTCCCACAAGTGTGAGCACAAGTTTCAGGTTTATTAGGTGGGCCGCCGCAAACAAGAAGATTTTCAACAATCTATAAAAAGTGCTTGTTTTCTTTAAGCCTCTCTTTAAACTAATATATATATATATATATAACTCAAGTAGTCACAATGTCAGCTTTGGATTCTGCTCTATGAAACTAAATGAAATGAACCACATGAGCTCAATCAACAAATTCTAAAAAGAAAAAAAGGATTTCATGAGTAGTAATCATTACAAGATTTCTTGTTTGTGGGTTGTTGCAGTACTAGTCATGGACCTAAAATTCCTTATCGTATTCCATTTGTTCTTGTGAATCATAGTCCCACGTTGCTTAGACACCAAGGGGGAAGTGCAATCGATAAGTGTGAGGGCAACCCTCGTCCTATGAACTAGCTTTTGTGGCTGAGTTAGACCCAATACCACTTTAGTATGATATCAGAGCCGGACATGCCCACGAATGGGTCGGGGCCTATGTGTCTTAGGCCCGTCACAGGTGCAAACAAGAAGATTTTCAACCTTGTTAGGTGGGCTGCAAACAAGAAGATTTTCAAAGTATTTGAGAAGAAAAGAAACTGAAGCCAAAGATTGTTAATAGACAATCTATAAAAAGTGCTTGTTTTCTTGAAGCCTCTCTTCAAACTAACATATGTATATATATACAACTCAGTACAATGTCAGCTTTGGACTCTGTTGTAAGCATTAGAGCACATTTTGAAAAATGAAAGTAAATGAAATGAACTACATGACCTCAATCAAACCAAAGTGTTGTCTTTTTCTTCATTGTCAAGTTTCAAGTGGAAAATGCATGATGATGGAATTTGTTCATCTTGTGAAGGAGCCAGAGCCATAGACTTCACTCTCCAGTACTCACCATTCCTCGTTTTCTCTTCTCCGTAGACCCATTTCTCATCTTCTCTCTTTTGTTCGCTTCCATTATCCGAGGTTGAAATGGAGACTCTTCTCCAATTTAACCAGATTCTTAGCATGATATACAGCATAACTAGGCATATCACTGTAGAAGTAAAAACAATGGCCACAATAATGCCAACAACTTCAGTATTTGACAACTTTCTTTCCTGATGACCCTCTAACTGTGAGCACGATAACAGCGGTGGACCGCACAGCTTGGCATTACCCAAGAAAGAGTTGAGTGTGAACACTGAAAATGTTGAAGGAAGTTGGCCTTGGAGATGATTGTTTGACAGGTTCAATCCGTGGAGGCTGGTCAGCTTTCCTAGTGAAGGAGGTACTTCTCCTTGGAGTTTATTGTTAGAGAGGTTCAATCTCTCTAACTTCAAAAGACTTCCAAGAGACGATGGAATCTCACCAGAGAAAAGATTTGTACTTAAATCCAAGATCACTTGAAGTTCAGTCAGTCTCCCTAGGTCTGATGGTATTGAACCTGTCAAGAAGTTCTCCGCAAGCCTCAGTTCGTAGAGTTTCTGGCATTGCTGGATTGTTGAAGGAATTTGACCTGAAAGGTTGTTTCTTTGCAGATTAAGAACATTGAGAGAAGTGAGATTACCAATCTCGGGTGGGATCTCACCGGAGAGGTTATTGTCTTGAAGAGAAAGCTTAAGTAATATTGAACAATCTCCGAGCTCTGCTGGAACTGTTCCATGGAAGTTATTGGAGGACAGATCAAGCTCCCCCATTTCTTGTAAGCTCCCTAGCCAAGGAGGCAATATGCCGATGAGTTGGTTGTTGTTAAGTAGGAGGTGTCCGAGTTTTTTGCATTTCGATAGCTCAGGTTCTAGTTCTCCAGTGAAATTGTTGAAAGATAAATCAAGAAAGTTGAGCTCTATGAGTTGGCCAAATTCAGAAGGAATGTTGCCAGTAAGACGATTGTGTGCAAGGCGTAGACGGCTAAGGTTTCTTGACATGGCTAGCTCAGAAGGAATGGGACCTGAGAAACTGTTGTTCGTTAAGTCCAATGCGCTCAAAGAATTCGAACCAGTGAGAGGAAAGATGGTGCCACTAAATCTGTTGTGTGAAAAGTTTATGATTTTGAGGTTTTTGAGCAGGTACAGAGACACAGGCAGGGGACCTTCGAAGGAGTTGTTGTAGAGAGTAATGGTGCTCAGTTCTGAAAGCAATCTGAAAGTGGGAGGCAATGATCCTGTAAGCTTGTTATCGGCCAAGGCCAATAACTGTAGGCTTCTGCAGTAGCCCAAGCTTGCTGGGATGAGACCTGATAAGTCATTCTGCCGAAGTTGAAGGACAAAAAGATTTTTCAGCTTTCCAATAGTCTCAGGAATAGACCCTGAAAAATGGTTGCCGAAGAAGTCGATTGCAGTTAAGCTCGTGCAATTTGTTAACTCTCTTGTTATACTTCCGGACATCTGGTTATCGTAGAGGTAGATGGTGCTCAACCTCTGTAACTTGCCAATTTCCACCGGAATTCTACCTGTGATCATGTTGTCGAAAAGATAAAGATTTTCCAAGTTACTCAGATTTCCCATTTCAGGAGGTAAACTTCCTGTAAAGCTATTGTTATTAAGTACAAGATCTGTAAGGTTCTCCAGGTTTTCCAGGTTAGGTGGTAGCTCTCCTGAAAAAGTATTATCAGAGAGGTCCAATTGTTGAAGCGATGAGCAGCACAAAAGCTCCGAAGGGAATTCACCAGAGAGCTTGTTTCGAGCTAGAATAAGTTGTTGCAACTTCGAATTGCTAAGGCAGAAGTTGATTGGAATGCTTCCTGTCAAAGCATTATCAGATAGAACAAGAGCTTCAAGATTCTTCAATTGGGTATTGAGAAGGCTTATGGTCCCTGAAAGATTGTTTTTTGACAAGTCAAGCATCTCGAGCTGAACCAACCGGTTGAGCTCCGGAGGAATTTCTCCGCTCAATCTATTCCCAAGCAAATTCAAGTAGCTCAAATTGAAGAGATGACTTAACTGGATAGGAATTAATCCAGAAAGACTGTTGTTGGCAACGTTAAGAACTTGTAACGATTTAAGCAACCCAATCGATGAAGGGATATCTCCTTTGAGGTTGTTGTTTGCTACTGCAAAATTTTGAAGCTCTTCGCAGCCATGAATCGCTTCAGGAATATGCCCACCAAGTATGTTCTGCTGCAAGTCAAGAGATATTAGATGCTTCAAATTACCGATCTCCACAGGAATGCTCCCATTAAATTGGCAGTATGCAAGACGTAATACTCTCAACGCTGTCAAATTACCGATGCTTGGTGGGATTTCACCGTGTAACAAGTTATTTCCTAGTCTAAGGACTTGCAACTTATTCAAAAAACCAATCTCTGGAGGAATCTTACCAGAGAGAGAGTTTGAGTATAGAAGCAATGACCTTAGATTTTGAAGCTGCCCAAGATCAGAAGGAATCGAACCAGTGAGGAAATTCAAAGACAAATCAAGTGTTTGAAGTGAAGTGAGGTGTGAGAGATCAGGTGAGATGGAACCTGATAGTCCTGAACTTGATAGGTTCAAGCTCACAACATGTTTTCGATCATCTGAACAAGTTATTCCATGCCAGTTGCATATATGAGCTCTTGGAGACCAGTTATCAAGAACTTCTACAGGATCAACAAGTTCTTGTTTGATTCTAAGAAGCCAGAAGGAGTCTGTTGAGATATCTCCAAAAGTGACAGCAACAAGTGTTACTAAAAACAACACGAAACTAGACGTTTGAATGCTACCACCCATTTTGAAATGCACGAGAATATATAAATTTCAAACAGAAACATCAGATACTGGATTCGAAAGATTCAGTATCATCTCTTGGAAAAAAACTTAATAGTATAATATACCATGCTGAATGAAAAGGCAAGAACAAGAGACAGAATATATAGGAGTTCAAGGAGGGAATTTGAACAAGAGAATGATATATGATGATAAAAGCTTGGAGTTTAAATAGTAAGGCTACCAAATCATGTTAATAAAATAATGGATTCACATATAGTTCTTAAGTTCTAATCACCAATTATCATAAAAGATAGCCTCCTCTTTTTCACCTTAAATCATTAATGTATTCTTAAAGGTATGATTTTTTGTCTTCTTTTAGTCTCAAGGCAATTATGAGATATTGAAGCATATGTCTTTATAGCTTGTAGGATGGGAAATTGTATGGAGATAAGAAAGAGTGATTGGTATTGCTCAAAGGAGCCAAAAAAAAAAAAAAAAAAGTTGGGGGGGCAGACCCACTTGAACCCTAGAAAAGTGGGGGCTCCTAAGCCTATAATACTAGGTGCAAAAATTAGATTGGCTATGTACTACTGTATGTACTATGTAAATTATAGATTTCTATGTGTGAAATTGAGAAGAATTCGTGAGAAGCCATTAGAGTTGTTCCAATAGATTAAGGTTTGACTTTGTAAGAGATGATGTGATCAGTTTTACTATCAACTTTTGTCAACTAAATTGGTACAAATCCATTATGTTTAAAGAAATTTCATGATGATACACATGAGCATAAAGGACCATGAGCATGCACTCTTTATGGTCCAATTGGGTCAATAATTCCTTGATGTAGAATTGTAGATCCATGGTCCATCTAGTAGCAAGATTTAGATGTTTTCTTGTTTAATTACTGTATAAATTTTAACAATTTAATAAGTGTTATTATCCCACATTGATTAAGTATGGGATTAGTCAATGGTATATAATTCATTGGGCTCCCTCTCCTTGCAAGCTGGTTTTTTAAGGATGAGTTCTACCTGGTGGGTTCGTATTAATAAGTCCCTCAACCTAAACTACCAAATACCAATTTAAATACAGGAAGAAAACAACGAGAGAACCAGAAATCATCTTACAGGGAAGATTAGTTTAATTAAAATCATATTCAACCCATTAAAGGGTCAAGACCATGTGAGGTTTTGGTGCTACGCATCCCATAAATTCATTGGGCTAAAATCTAATTTAATCTAGCAGAGAAAAAGAGAGATAACCTCAGTATATTTTAAGGTATTTTCTGACCAAACTATAATATAAGGATTCTGCTGCAAAAGAAACCAAACAGATGAGGACAAACAGGTTCACTTCATCAATTGGATTTTCTCTAATAGAGAATTAAGATTTCTCATTGCTGAGCCTTGAATTGTACCTTTTTACCACTTAGTTTCTCAGGATTTCGAGCAAGGACAACCGACAGAGATTAAGATACTATGTAAATCAAACTACCCGGAAAAAGAAACAAAGTACTCCACCTACTGATCATATATATTTTTTTACAGATACCAGAAATTCCTTGACCGGGTAAAAAAATGAAAAACTATATATCCTAGATAGGTCGCCCAAGGGAATTTGAACCAGCGATTACTTGTTGGAACCAAAGACCTTCTATAGCTCAATTCACCTCCAGGATTCACCCCATGATCATTTCTTACACAAGCAAGGATTTACTGTCAGTCTTTTGCTTTTGCTAAGAAACAATGTCATTTGAGTGCCTTTTTTAGCTTTTTCTAGCTTTTCCTCTCCTCACTCCACATGCAACATGTTAAAGTCAGAAGCATCTTCATGCTTGCAAAAATTTTCCTGCTAGAGATATGATCATATCCTCTAATCTCTTACATAATCAAATTTGATATTGAAATGCCCATTTGACATTCTTGTTTTATGCTTTATCTACCTCTTATTCAGTGTACCCAGAAAGACACTTTTTTTTTTTTTTTTTTATGGTGAAAAAGACATGCTATAATCTAATTCAATGAAATGTCATAAAACTTCTTTAGACTAATATGTCTTTTCAAGAGAATTTTCAAACTACCTAATCTGAGTTGTCTTTTTGTCTAATCTTCCACTAGAAGGGAATTCTATTAGTACGCTTACCTACTATCAAAATTTACACACAAAATAAGTGAAGTCATGTTAATAAAATTATAATATCATACTAATGAAAGACACATAGAAACATACTATACAGCCAAAGAAGAAGGTACATTATTGAAGATGAGAATAATAATAATGTAACAACTTGTAGAATCTTTTAAACCAAAAAAACTCACCAAATGTCTCATTTCTGGTAAGACTATTGAACATAGTTCCATAAAGAAGAAGACAACCTATGAGAAAAATGAAGGAAACAAATTGCTCAGCCAATATTTTCCGGATTCCAGTAAACTGTATCCTCAACTAATAACATAACAATTATAATCTCCTGTAAACACTTTTCAAGAAAAAAATTGAAAAGGATTCTAAAGGCATATAGAACAGGACAATGGGTCAGCTAAGTGAAAACCTTCCCATGTTTCAGATTTAATCAATAAGGGAAAGAAGCCCACCATTAACAATGCTGACTTTTCATTATAATAATCTACACTTTAATTGGTCAGACTACATACTTATTGGTTTATATGATGCTGACTTTGGTGTGCTAGATTAGGCCCTAATCTTTAGTTTTGGTAGCCTACTCTTTTTATTGCCTCCAAAGCAAATGTCTGGTTGGCTGTGACCACTAGTAGTTTATGTGCCTTTGGTCAATCAAAAGTCTTAGTTGATTCATATCCATGAGAGATTTCGGTTGATGAAAAACTATTCTCAAGTTCTAAGTTTTAAGGGTGAATTAGACTATTAATTAAATTCTAAAACTTGAATTTAGCTAGTCTAGAAGAAAAGAAAAGGTGATTTGTTTTCTTATTATTACTTTCTAATGCATCACAACAAGAGTAACTAATTATTAAAAAAAAAAACCACATGAAAATCACTTTTTAACTTAAATGGGAGTGTAATTAAATAAAAAAAAAAATAAACCATTAAATGGAAGTGTAGGTCAGCAACTAAGTGTAAGGCAATGCAAGTTGATAATCATCGGTCAACGGAAGACTTATCTTTGTTTAAGGATAAAAAACCATGTCTAAATGGTTTTATATGTTGAATCCATGTAAATGCATTACAACAATTAAAATTTAACAATAATCAATTGAAAGATCAGTCACGATGTATAGAATGTCACCCATATATTGGTAGTATTAATATACATATTGTTACACATATTGGGATTTATAAAACATTTCACAAGGAAAAAAGAAGAAGAAGAATGCTAAAAAGTCACCACTTTGGTCTAAATCTAAAATTGGGAAAAAAGTGCACGGATAGATTCTTAGAGTAAAGAGAAACTGTCATTAACCAAGCCAATGTTGCAGAAACTAATAGAACAGACACTAAAGACACTTTACTGTTTGCATTCCACAGAGAAAAAGGTATGCAAAATAAATTTAATGATTTATTTTGATAAAAAATTTCAATTAACATTGAAAGTAAGGCAAATGCTATTTTAGCGGTCTATATGTTCATAACTATTCTAAAGACTTTTGAAGCGTGATCGTAAATTTAACTAAAAAGGATCAATTTACAAGGGATGATGGATGTTGATCAAAATCAAGTGCCGCTTAGCATTCTGATCATAAGGTCTAAATAGGTTCTGGCACTCATAAACCTGCAGAAATAGCAGCATGGCAACTACGATTTTTTTCTCTCCTGCTTTTTAGCAACTTCATCAAAACAATCCTGCAACACCCTTTTAAAAATATTTAGCCAACTTTAATGCTTTGATATCCGGTGTCAATTCTTGGCAAAGCAGAACCAAATCTCAAAAATAGTCTGACCCTAAGTTCTCTAAATTACCTGGTATAAGACCAAAATGCAGTAATCTATTCTGTAAAGCTAGGTGATAATTATACCAATTCCGAAATTAAGTTCAAGCCTATGTAGTGGCAGTAGGAGGGAAAACCCTTATCAGGAAGCTTGAGAGTGACCAAATGCAGATGACCCCAAGGAGCTGAAGGACATTCAATAGGGCACTCAAAGATTTGTTTATTGCCAAGTTGTGCGAGGTCATTTCGGCTCCTCTTACTGTGAATGACAGGGCTGTCACCAGTTGCGCTGCTCTATTCAATTGGTGCAGTCTATACACCTGTCAAGCACAAAAATTCTCATTAATATATCAGCAACCAAAGCTAAATAAAAAGTTAAATGAGTGTCCTTTACAACACCTCTATCATAGATCTTTAATGGACCATGAATCAAAATATTGTCCAGCCAAAATAATGATTATAAAGCATTTTGAGCTTTTGAGTATGCAGAAGTACATGTTAAAAGATAATTGCACACGTGTTGAGTGAACTAGGCACACCTAAACGTTTACTAATAAAGCAATTGTAAAAGGAAAAACATTACAAAAGATAAAGCACAATTTTCTCTCGGTCCTCTTAGCTGAACATAGATATTCCAAGGAAGAAGTGTGGTCGGAGATAAGTGGATTGTACTTACTTGAAAAATAATTGGAATCAAAGGCCAAGAAGGTGACTTCCGATATCTCGCATATTGTTCAAATGCAAATTGGACAACAATACCAACAAGGTATGGAGCTAGAGTAGCAGAAGCTGCCGGGCCAGTCCATGGCCAAACCAAGCCCATTGTAACCATAGGAATTATAAGGCTGAGTACTAGGGAAGCAACAGAAGAGATACGCGAACCCAATTGAGAAGGCAAGGTATTGTTATCATTTGTGGCAGATTCAGGCCCGGTAGGCCTCTTGAGATGATGTATGAGCAGAAGAAAAACTGCAACACCACTATAGAAAAGAGCTTCTGTGAAGAACAATATCAGGAAATCTGCAGACAGAGAAAAGAGGACCGTTAAGAAAATAGAAGTAAATAATCTTCAGTTATTAAGTAAAACAGGATTAAAAAATGAATAAATATGGCAAAGATGAAATATATTAAAGTAAACAGCGTTCAATATTTGATATCAACAATTGTAACAAGACTGATACATATATCCTTAAGATTAAAAAGTTAAAAGATAATAAAAAACTGAATTACAATAATCAACCAACTATCCTCCAAAAAAATTCAGTGACCTTTATGATCGTATATTAATGTGCAATTTCCATTAGTTATCTGAGGCATATCAGAAGAAAATGAGATTTGATGTTGAAAAAAAAAAGACAAAAAACAAAACAGAATGCCACAATCCGCATCTACATTGAAAAAGTCACTCACCTGTCAGCAGAGAGTCTTCAAATACCGTGGAGAGTATTCTGCGCAAATAAAGAGAGGGGAAAATAAAAGAGGCCACAAGGACAGCAGGACCAGCAAACCATATAAGGCTGCTCTGACTCCTTTGCACACTAGTTATGCTGGTTTCATCTTCTCTTTCATATGGACGATTATAAAATGAAATGAAACCAGGTTTTCCCTCAGTCCCCTCATAATGGATAGTCGAACTGCCACCCGAAGAGTTATCTTCAGAATTAGGACGCTGACTTACTTGTTCTAAAACATCTGGTTTAAGCTCAGTGTACGGTGACTGATCTTGAGAAACAGCAACTAGCACATTTTGCCTCTTCGGAAACCTTCCCTGCAACTTCGGCAGTCCATCTACGAAGTTACCTGACTTGACTATTTGCAATACTATAAGGAACACAATGAAAGAGATGTTTGAAACACCAGCAACCAGTCAGTACTTTGCACACTGATAGTAAAATCAAACTTCAAATATTATAATGCATCCAAATTGCTGTGTTGTCATCTAAGCAGGGAAGTAAGGCATAATGGTTTGTTTACTATTTTCTGTAGCACTTCACAAGTCCTTGATGAATGATGAGCAATTAATATTGGGGCTGGTATTCAATCTTAAACGAAGTTTCAGAGCTTTGAAATTAGTAACAAGTTAAGATAGCTACCTTTACAATTTTGAAGCTGTAAAGCATCAACTTGCTGTCTGTTAAAGGGCCTTTGTGATAAGGTCATCTGGACATCAAAGCAGGAGATTTAAAAGATCAGAAAATTAGATGAGAGCTTTCCAGCTAGTGACACGTCTCCAATTCAAAGACTCAGATGTATCAAATGGAATAGCAAGAGCCAAGTGGAAGAAATTATACAAGATTTCCTACAGCATAACTCCAAAAGATAAAGTTAGAATCTAATCTGAAAAGAATAGTTCAAAATTTGCTCTATATCACTATGCATGACTTTAAGCCATTCAAAATTGACAAACTGGTCTTGCACTATACTAAACTTGACCCCAAGTTGTATTTAGATATTTTATACTGCTGTAATAAACCTTGAATATGTTACAAAGAATAAAATAAAAGAACAGGTACTAAGAAACTCCTTATGATTTACATAGACATCTAATTCTTCTTCAAAAATAGTAAATGCAATAAAATATAGAGTGCTGAATATATTCTCCAAAGCAACATACATTTTCCTTCAAAGTTCTAAAATTAACAATTCAGGGGGCAAAGACAAGGACGATCTACTCCAAAGAACAAGATAAGAGCAAACATCACCACGAGCAGGAGAAGGTAACATCAATGAAATTATAATTGGTCATTAGCACAACACGGATTTTTTTAGACAAAAATGAATCAAAGAGACCATTTTGTGGTTTAGCCTTCTCCTTGACCTTGTGAGGAATAACCTCACAAGAAGAAATAATTCAATGAAAAAAAAATCAAAAATTTCTTTTCAAATCTGTTGCTGATTGAAGTATTCATAATTCATACAGATTTTGTCAATGTCATATTAGCATCACCTCAACCCCTTTCTGCCGTACAAATTAAACTATATCTTTGATGCTTGTATTTCATATAGCAATTGTTATCATCCAAAGGTTATCAGAAATCAAACTACTTATAGCAAGGCCAGTGAATTACCAACAAATGCCACTTCAAAAATAATTAATAGAAAAAAGGCTACTGTCAAGTGTCAAGTCAAATATATATATTTAAGTCTGGACACATTAGCAAATCAGCAATTCTGTGCAATCCAAAAAGATAACCTATTCTCATTTCTCAATGAAAAATTGCGCATACACAATATTCTCAAACAGAGTAAAGGCCATCAAAGCTATGAGATACGATGTTTATATAAAAACAATAAGCAGCACAGCAAAAATCAGATGAAACCAACCCAAGTAGAGATTCTTAGCTATTGTAACTCAGACCAAAAAAAAAAAGTAAACTTTACCTTGGCACGTATTCTGGGTTTAAAAGGAGAAGAAAGAGTGTTGGGTACACATGAGAATGAAGAAGAAGTAAGCTTAAAAGCCATAACTTTTATAGGAAGACCACAAGTAGAAGAGCAAGTAGTACAGTGTATCAGAAGTTGAGCAGGTGCATTCTGGTTGATTTTAACTCAAACCCATTTGAATCTAAAGAAAATTAGCAATACCCACATCAGAATTTTCAAGGACAAGGAGAGAAATTTGAGGAATTCGGAGATACTGAGGTCTTTTTTTTAGAGTGAAACAAAGAGAGCGGCTTTTGTTTTGTATTTTATTTTGTGGGTGTTCCAAGCGGGTGATTTTTTTGGGACATACTTATATGGACCTCTCACCGTGCACAAGTACTAACACTTACTCCTGATTTTTTATTTTATTTTTATTGATAATGAGTTTTTTTTTTTCTTACATCAACAAAATGTTTTTTTGTGCAGATGAACTTGCACTGAAATGATCCATTAATGGAGGTTTCATTGTCCACATTCAACAATAAAAACCAAAAAGATGCAATGTATAGAACAGAGGTTCTAAATTTCATGTTACATTTATTTGATAAAAATAGCAAATGATCCCCCCAGAAAGGTATGCTATTCTACCTTTTGACAAGCATTTTCACAGGAAGAGTTAATATTATGAACATCCAATCGATTGCTAAATTTATCAGTTTGAAGATTGAATAAACCATCAATCACTTACAAAACCTCATTGACAAATCGAGTAGAAAAAAGGGAACAAAATAATACGAGCCTCGAGCAAAAATAAACATCGCCTTATAAAAAATTACACAAATCAGACAACTACTTTTTTTTTCTTTAATTCTTGAGTTGTCTACGATACAAAGAACCCCACGACTTGTTGCTCCTCCTGTTCTAAATTGGCGTTTGCCAGCTCTGTTTCAAAAAATCTTAACCTTCAGAAACATTTTTTCTGAGAAAACTCTAATTTCAATCTTCACTACTCACCTAAGACTTTTCTCAAATCCGATCCCAAAACCTATTATATTAGATTAGCCCTCTTTAGGAACCTGATGGTTCTGCAATAATAGGGCCATATTGATTCCACAAAATCCAAGTACTGCTCTCCTATCCATTCTTGAAATTCTTTCAGCTTTCTTCTTGATAGCTCTTTGAATCCCAAGTTCTTGATGTCTGCTACAGGTTGCCAGACACAAGCTCCTACTTCATCTATGAGCTTCCCCTGCGCTATATAGTTATAGGCCAGCAAGTAGTAAGTTGGCAAATTCGTAACTACTTTAACCGTCTGCTTGAAGCTGAAGACATAGAGTGCGTACAACCATTGAAACATCTTGACATAAAGAGCGACAATTAGGGGCCCAAATACCCACAAAGGAGTCAACTCCTTTGAAACTCCAGTCCCATATATCACATTAACTGCCAGGTACATTGGAACACTGCGTATACAGGAAAGCAATTATCAACAGAATATATTGTAACTTTTCATATGTTCATGTTGCCCAAATAAACAACTAATTGTTCCGCAAATACTTATTTTAATAATGGAATGATTAACTAAAACTGGTATTAATAGCACCAAAAAGGTTGCAGTTAAAATTATGATCAAGGTACCATTTATATTGCAAACTAGGAATCATCTAGATATTGATTATTAAGTGCTTTCAGCATTTTCCTGGTTTGAAACAATGCTGCAATTTCAAAATTTCAAATTACAAAAGTTTGAAGAAAGTGAAGCTTTATTAATTCCAAACTAGCACCCATATATCAATCTTTGTCCAAAATTAAGGTAGTCTCAGGTACGAATATTTTGACTAGACAAAGTGAGAACTGAGACCTGACTAGACTCAGCAAAGAGTATTGCAAAACATTCATGTTAAAGTGTTTGATTGGTGTTTTCTACCTTGCAAACATAATTAGCAAATAATGCAAGCCGCCAAGAGAGAGAGAGAGAGAGAACTAAGAACTTACAATATTAGTAAGGGTATCTTAATTGTCGGTCCAGATCCCAAAAGTGACACCAAAATGCTTTTAGAACATCACCTCTTCCCTTTTTCTGAATCTCAATATGAGTTTCTGGCACCTCCTCCCTAGCCGGCAGCTTTTCACCCAAATCTTCTCTGACCACTTGACTCGGTGATTGTGTCCGCAGCATTGTCAACCACTTCTTGAATAATTGATGGATAGCAGGAGACCCTGCAATAGTCTCATTTGTTTTGGAGGTATATTGAAGTGGATCATTGTGTGACTTTGATGATTCTGTTAAGGTCTCCTCACTCTCTTTTGGAATATAAGAAAGTTTAATAGAATTCTTGGATATCTTTGATCCACTTGCTCTGCCTCCTGATTCATTATTTTGAGCACTGCCTTTGAAAGCTGAAATTTTTACAGGTTTTACTCTCACTCCAAAAACATTTGGAGACCCTACACTGCAAGAAAAAAAATGTTATTTTTATATGTTCACGGTGCATAACAGAGTAAGGACATGAAATACAAACAAAAATATAACTCAACTACTAGAGAAACAACAGAATGAAATAATTTTAAAAATTCTAAAAAAGCACCCGGGTAACGCAAGACAATTGAAAAATCTTGTATCAAGATATTCATATAGGAGTAGATAGAATGGCTCCCAAAAAAGATCATAGACCTTAGTATTGAATTATCTTCACTTGGAATCAGAAAAGCAGATAAGACCAAGGTTCAAGCATGCCAAAGCAAAGTGAGAAAAGGCAAAAATGCTCTTCATGAGTTCTTCAAAAGGAAGCAAGTTATGCATCGTTTCTTCCTTCACCAACGTAATTAAGGGCGGATTTGATATTTTTGTACATTTTAAATATATTCTATTTTATAATTTTGTACTCTAAAATGTGTTTGGCTGTTAATTTGAAAAGTAATTATGAGACAAACCACTTTAATTTCACTAAACCACATCCTGAGAATTCTTATTAAGATTCTTATTGCATCAATTAGCATTCTTCAAGTTTTATTCTCCACACAAACCTGATGATTTTATCTAATTCCTTCACCCAGCTTAGTTCCAGCCACTATCTATTTATCAGTCTTGAAGGTTCCTTGCAGCTGTTTGAAATCCTTCTTGTTCATTCTCTCAATAGAGATATTTCAGGAGGTGGATTTTTTTTTCTTTTTTTGATAAGAAACTAAAAATTTATTGAAAAAAAAAGAGGTGGAAAGTAACGCAGGAACAGTGAACCCTTTAAAACATTAAAAAGATTCATCAAGATAAATGAGTTATTGAAATATAAACCATGGAGATTTTAAAGAAAGACTTTCAACCTTTGAAGAAAAGGTTATATATGCATTTTCACTACTCTTAAACTACCTCAAAACTAGTTTTTTTGTTCAAAGTTTGAATCAAAACCTAATTGATAAATCTTGAAACAACAAGAAAAATGAAAAATTACTTATATTGCAATCTCAAATTAGCTTTGGGTTTGGAAAGAATTGCATATACCATTTCCCCAAATTAGAATGAAATAAAGAAATATCACCTGAATTCAATGATGAATTCTGGTATCATGAATTGGGCCTAGTCAAATCCCATAAAATGCAGGAAGACTTACCCTGGGGTTGGGGAGAAGGAAGAGGGAGATCAACTAAATTACAGAAGATTCAACCAAGTTTAGCCAAGTCCTATTAGAAAACTGAAAGCATAAATTCCTAAACTTGGAAATTCTGAAAGCAGATAATGGATACCAAGAGATAAACAGCCAAATATCAAATTCAATATGCTTAACCAAAGAAAATGACAATTAAAAACACTTAAGAACAATGTCTCTCACCTTAAACAAAAATTACGCTTCAATGATAAACACCTCTCTTTTTTCCAACCACATGAACTGTTGTTACATGTCGCCTCAGAGTCAACCCTCTGCTCAATGACAAACTCCTTGAGGGAAATGTTACATATGAACCCTGAAATGCAATAAACAAGACCAAATCTATAAGTTACAGATATACATAAGAGCTCTAAAATCTCTGTTTTAGTAGTAAGCAACTAAGTATGCACAAATGAGAATTTTCAATACAAAGTATATCCCACACAACAGCAGCAGCATAGAGAACATGTCATCATCTCATAGGTTTAAACTGGAAGTTTAATGATGAAGACACAACTAAATTCCAATACATAAAAAGCGGAAAACTAAAAAACTGGCACTCAGGCACAAATAGATCATAACAAATGCACACAAGCGATCAGTTTTTTGCTTGCCTTGAAGCTCAATGATTTAAGCAGATGCAAGAATGGGAAATTTTTATCAAAATGAAGAAAAGGGAAAATAAGAACAAAAGGAAAGTTTATATGGTTCCTCATTTCCCAAAATGTTGTAGTCGTGAATGCAGCTACAAAATTGCAAATAAACGCATAAAATAATGCCTACATTTACAAACATAAACATACAGTTTCATATAAGCATATATATTACAGGTTAAAGTGTCATTCAGTTACCTGCAATTGATGGGTTACCAACACCATTGTCTCCACCCTATGCACCCGATCATTTACACAGAAGGGCCTAATTGAACAAACAGTCATACAATGAGTCTTCACAATGATCCTAACGGTGTCAATCTCACCAAGACATTGAGATATCTAAAATATGCATAGTTTTACTAAAAAAAAAAAAAAACTAAGTGTTCCAAATGCTTATCTTCTCAAACACTAGGTACTGCAAATGCTGTTAACCCAATAAAATTAACAATCAAATTAGATTATAAACAGTTAATTATCCAAATGTTCTCTAGAATTTTCCCAAGAAAACAAAAACAACAGCTCAACTACTAATATCATTAACAGAAAAACCACAAGAAATCACGCCTCAGCAACCAAACTTAACAAACAAACAAAAACTATTCAAAATTGAAACAACAAAGGATCCAAACCTTCGTTTCGTTTTTTTTAAAGAAAAAAAAAACCCTTCTCAATTACCAAAGCAACCAACCAAATTACATAAAAAACTGAAAAGAAGAAGAAGAAGCATAGAATTAAAACTTGAAGCTAAAAATAGGAATGAAAAAGAAATACAAAATTGAGAATAACCTGAGGAATTGAAGTCATGAGCAGTTGAAAAGGTGTGATATGCAATTCAGATATTGACGAGAATGGGAATGGATAGAGAGAAGGACCAAAAGAAAGTGTAAAAGCGGTGAATTTTAGGGTTTTATATAGTAGGTACTTTTTGTTTTCTGGGTTGATTTTGATTTTTTTGACAGTGTAATGAAGGATAAAGTGTTTTAAGGCGAAAACAACATAAAGAGAAACGAAAAGAAAAATCAGTGGCTTTTATGGAACGACCCGTTTTGTGTGGTTGGGTTGTTGAGTGCCAGATTTCGGGTTTGGACTCTATCTATTGGACCAGGATAGAGAATTCTAGTGGGTTTACCGATCAAAATTAAGATTCAAGTATAACTTTTTTTTTTTTTTTTTTTTTTTTGAAGTACAACACTGACAATTACAACTGCCAGGACCAACGAGAGATAGGCCCTACGAGCTCAGCCCGGACTGCTGCTCCCACGGATGAGGAGAGAGAGCACCCACATATAGTGGGACAAGAACCACCCAATTGGGAAAATTTGCACATATATAGTGCCTACACTCAGCCTTGAACTCAGGTGGTGGGAGTTCCCATGGGAAGGCCCACCACCATGGCAAGGCACTAGGTGTAAGTATAACTTAATTCATGATTTGTAATTATAATATTTACTAAAAACTGTTAGGAATAAATTAATTAAATCTCACACATAAATTATAAATTATATTTTTATTGGAAATATAATTTAAACCCCTCCAATCTAGGAATTAAATTCATTTCCTAATTTCATTTCAAATAAAATTTTATTACATTTGATTTTCATTCCGATGCTCTAAACTCTTAACATGTAATCAAATGATTAGATAAGACATGTTAATATGTTATCATTATTTTCAATTATCTTTATTTTATTTAAAAAATATTGAAATATCGAACTTTTGGGATCATAATTCTAGGAATGGTTTTTTTTTTTTATTTATATAGATATTAAATAATGTGACAACGTATTATAATAAATTAGTAAGTGAAATGAAAATGATAAATCCCTTTGACGCATCAATTGAATTAATGTTGGAACAAATTTTTGTTTGGATAAATAAATAATTAAGAAAAATTGTTGATTTAAAATATTCAATTTCACAGAAAGCACAAATGCAAATAGGAAGGTGAAGTGGAAGAACCAAAAAACTTCTTCACTATTCATTACCCATCTGAGTGATCCATATATCGAGCCAAAGGAATAGTAATCACTACATGCATGAGCCTCTCAAAGAAACGTCAAAACAAGGTTCCACGGCAAACAAACCGCGACCAAATCACAATGTTCATATCAGATACATTTAACAAAAAGAAGGAAGATTAAAAAATTAAGGTAAGAAATCAACCACATCCACATCCCGAGTAGCTCCAATTAACTGACTAATTTTTCTTTACTTTTTGCCTAGCACACCATTGGCTTTTGCTCCTAGCCCCCCTGCTCATTCATACAACTATCAGTTCTCAAATGGATTTCATAATATCTACAACTGAGAATACTACCTAAACTAGATACCTGAAAATTCAGGGCGAGGTCGAGCCACTACACTTCTTGGAGGGTTGGCCTTTGGCACGGCATTTGCTTCAAAGGGTGAACAAAAACAAACAACCTTGCTAGAACATTTTCTTCACTAATCATAAGCATCTGCTCGAACAGTGCCACTTGGCCTTCCGTGGAAGTTCCCACCACCACGTCTGGGGTGAGGCTGACCCCTCTCCCTATACCTTCCGCTTGCATTAGGGCCATCTTTTGCACCTTCATAGTTGTTTCCTCTGTTATTATTGTATGGTCCAACTGGCTGGTACTCGTAATGTGAATTCTGTCTTTGCCTCTCCCGGTTTATAGGTTGGTTATGCTGCTTGTTATCTTGGCCAGATGAGTTCCAATCTCCACGAGATTCATTCCCTCTGCCAAAACGGCTGTTCTGGTTTCCATTTCGCCGGAAACCTGAAGATGTGCGTTGCTCATGTAGCTCATGCTGGATATCCATGTTTGATTGGGGAGTAGTTTCAACCATACTACCAGGACCTTGATTCGGCGAGTGGGGGCGTCCTTTGACTGATGTCATCTTCCTTTCTCTCTTGGATTCTTGATGGCCAAAATATTGTGTTTCTTCCACTTCTGTTTGGGAAGCAGATTGACCACGGTGAGGCTGAGCCACAACTTCGTTGGTCTCTT
Organism: Acer saccharum; assembly: GCA_030490815.1. Classification (NCBI taxonomy): domain Eukaryota; kingdom Viridiplantae; phylum Streptophyta; class Magnoliopsida; order Sapindales; family Sapindaceae; genus Acer; species Acer saccharum. The sequence continues at coordinate 788,646 of CM059876.1, forward strand.
TCTCCGGTTGAGTTGGAGGTGGCACAGCCTGGGGTATTGAATCCTTTCTGTTACCCCTCACCACATCAGCTCCTACATTTTGACCACTGTTGGGCCTGCTACCACGTTGATTAGAGGCTGAAAATGCTTGTGATTTCGGTTGCCAATGAGAGGTTGATCGATCCCCAAAAGCACGATTTTCCTTTGATGCAGAGAGTACTTCAGCATGGCTCATCTCAGTACAGGTACTGATGATGGCACATGAATCTTATCAGTGTCCCCACTATTAATCTTCTTGTGATCATGATCAAGATTACTGCCTGCGCCTTTGTGTCCCTTAAACTGATGCCGCTTTCCTCTGGCTGTCGCTTCCTGGTCTTTTACAACAGGAACAATATGTTGTACAGCAGAGTCAGGAATTTCAGGCATGTTCCAGCCATCGGAAATACCCCAATCATCTGAGTACTTGGGCTGCTCTTTCCCTGAGCTTACATCAGGCTTTTGGGGTTGCTGATGCTCAATTGATTTCTGAAGGTTCCTACTTGCATTTGAAGACTGACCATCTTGCAAACCTTGCACAATGGTTGACTCTGTTGATGTCCGTTGGCGCCACGAGCCATGCACTTTCCCCTGTTTATTCTGCCTACTATCCCCATTCCTAGACTCCGTGGCAACCCCTACTTTCCCACTAGCAAACCGAGCATGTTCGGTATTATCCAAACCCAGTGACCCAGTATCTGTTCTCCCAACAATTTCATTTGAAGTATTCTGATCAACAGAAGGAACCATCAGGTGTTGTTGATTACTTCCTTGCTGAGCCATTTCTTTGGCTACAGGCTTCTTCAGGGTGTACCTCTCCATTTCAGCTCTCTTATTTCTTGAATTATTCTGTACTTGATGATCACTCTTAACAGATGAAGCCTCAACCACAGATTTCTGGCTGGCTTCACCAGTCACCTCAGCTTTGTTCTGAGTCCGCACCCAGATAGCAGTGTCACTGGCGTTAAATTTCTCCCCTGTCTTGCTAGTTTGTCCACTCCTTGGCATCCTCCGAGATTGCTGAGATTTCCATTGATTATTTGCCCTTCCATGATTTTCCTCATTAGGTGAAGATAACCGCTGCTCTGAAGACTGGTTGGCATCTTTAGACTCGGTCAGTGATGAGACTGAGATTGGATCCAACTTAGATTCAGTAGCCTTTATCTCACCACTTAAACCTGAAGTGTTCTTAACATTAGTCTCTGCCGATGCCACAGATGGTAAGGCAGCTGTGGATGCAGATGATGCCTCCTCCATTTTGAGTTTCTTGCCACCCCTATTATTTCTCTTCCTTTGATGCATAGAGGACTCAGTAACGACATTTGGGTTGACAGGCAAACTTGACTCACAGCTGGCAGCAGTTTCATTGGCAACAACCTCATGAGATGAGGCACCATTAGCTGTTACATCAGTATGACCTTTCAGTGCATCAGTTGCACCAGCAGTAATTAACTTCTCAGTGGTATTCTTTTCTGACAAGGTATTCTGCTTTTGTTTATAGCCCACACGTTTCTGCTTTACAGTGCTACCATCAAATACCTGTGAGGTATTATTACGGTGAACAGCATCAGTATCATTGCCATCATGTTTCACGGTCAAAGATTCATTAATCTTATGCATCCCAAGAGGTTCCTTGTGGGCACTCTTTGGTCTCTCTATAAGTTGTTCATTGGACAAAACAGTGGATTTTTCAACTATACTGGTGCCACTATAACTAATTTGAGCAACATTTGAATTACAAACCAAAACTGAGCTTGATGTTCCAGATTTGCTAGCACCATGGTTGATTCAGCCAGAGACTGGTATTCATCTTGCTTATTCTGGATACCACAGGAAACCTCCGACTTCTGAGTTAGACCTTCCACTGCTTGTGTACGCCTATTCAAATCCTCCAATTTCGCAAGAGCCTTGGCCTTCTGGTCCCTAGCCCGTTCTTCCTCCTCCTTCTGGCGTTGTTCGACACGTTGCTTGGCTAGCTCTTTCATCTTCACACGCTAAGAAAGAGTTCCAAAACCATTGTATTTAAATTTCTAAAGCAATGATATAAAATTCCTATGCATGTAACAGGAGGACTACAAAAGTACATTCATTACCTGTGCCTGGCTATCACCCGTATCAAGCATGAGTGGCATAGACTCTCCCCCGTCTTCCTCCTTCTGGCGTTGTTTGACACGTTGCTTGGGTAGCTCTCTCATCTTCACACGCTAAGAGAAAAGTTCCAAAACCATTGTATTTAAATTTTCTAAAGCAATCAAGTAAAATTCCTATGCATGTAACAGGAGGACAAAAGTACATTCATTACCTGTGCCTGGCTATCACTTGTATCAAGCATGGGGGTAGACTCTCCCCCGTCCTTCCCTTGAGAATATGACCCAGACTTTTCAAAAGTATCCTCAGGTATCTGGTCTTGCACTGAATATTAGAACTTTCAGAATGGGCAGCAGATACTAAACTTGCAGAGTCTACACCTGAAGATTTCTTCCGCCACCCATCAACCTCCTGGGCATTAAACCTTCCTTTGCCACGATGATCAGTTGTACCATGCATGCCATGAATAGATCTCCTGTGAATCAGCATATCAGTGTTTTCCCAATCGGAAATGACAGAAATTGTCAATAAAAGACCTAAAAATTACAAACCAACCTGGAGACAATTGTTCCACTGGCAGCTGTTGATTCGATGCCCTTATCTCCAGTAGAAACACAACTTCACAGGCAGCAGTGTTATTAATTCTAGTGGCATGATTTCTTCCAAAGTATACAGAACCAGCTGCTTCATTCGTAGAATGGTTAGCCTCAGCATTAAAAACTTGTGATTTATTCTTCTGTTCCTCCCTGCTGGAAACAGACAGGACATCATGTCTTACATCAGAAGCACGCGCCTTCGCATTTAAGCCCTCGATTTTCTGAATCAGACTGGAGTCCCTTGGGGCAGCTGGGATTTCTGAAGTAGCAGCAGCTGCATGTCCTGCCACCTTCACTGAGATGTCATCAAATGCCTTTGCATTCCCCTTATTTTTAGGTGACTTAACTTTAACAGGAACAGAAGAAGCCCCCTCATGGTCAGATGTTGGAAAAGAAGATTCTTCACCAAGAACCTTTTTTTTTAAACCCACCTCATCCTTTCTGTAATCTCCTCTCCAGTCATTCTTCCGCGGGGATGTTCTTGGTTGGTCACCCTTCTCAATATATGGAGCATTTGTTTTATGAGTGTCTTCCCACTTCTGCTCCCCATCCTTCCCATCCCAACCATCATGCTGCTTCAAAAGAACCCTGTACGGTCCTCGAGCATCACCAGGATGATTAGATTCCACTTGTTCCGTAGCCAAGCCTTTGCCATTAGGACCATATCCACTGGATCTATTGTGAGAGTTGCCAGGATCATGAGCATTTTGACTTGAATACCTGTTATAAGCAGGCGGACCAGCTGCCACTCCCATAAATGGTATGTCTCGTTCATTAGAATTACGGTAGCCCATGGGAGGCCCATAGAAGCCCTCATAGGGCACCGGACCAGGATAAAAGCCAGGCCTAATTGGCATACCTGGGCGCATATAAGCATCATGCATAGGAGGTCTGTACATATCTCCTGTTTTTGGATGGTGTGCCCTTGGTCCAGCTCCTGGTGGAGGAACCGGCTGTGGGTTACCAAGAGCAGCAGGTGGAATCTGAGGGCGATAGAAATGAAATGGTTCCATAGGGAATCCCCCTGGAGGAACTGGGGATCCATATGGAGGGCCTGCAGGAGGTCCTCTGTACCAAACACCACCCGGATGATTATTTATTGGAGGACCATGCCATGAATCATAATGCTGTGGAGGCATTCCAGCATTTGGATATGTTTGGGGTCCTGGCGGATCTGCTTGCCACTTATCGACATTGGGTCTAACTCCATCTTCATTGTACAGATTACCCTCTCTTCTCCAGGAATCAGTGTTTCCACTCTTCACATTTTCATTTACAGAAACATCACCTGAAATAACGAAAAAATACACATCTTTTAATATACGAGAAAATAACAATATGCTTTAAAAATAAAAATAAAAAGTTTGACAACCATAAATACCATCGTCATTTAAACGTGAAAAATGAGTTAATGCAGACAAACCAGCTAAAGAAGTCCCAATCCGATCTTTTACTGGCGTACTCCACCAGAGGATGATCCCGGCCGACCATGAGAACCGTGGTCTGTAATTAAATAGATGATAAAGCAGTCAAAATTGCAAAAAACAAATATCAAATAGAAGTATTTAATCCAGATTTCTGACAAAACATCTCGGCTGTCATGCAGTAAACAGACTATGCAAAAAAAAAAAAAACGAAATCAAAAGACAATATCAACATAAATTTGTATGAAAGCACAAGCCTATTGTAAGAAATTCTTTTCAATGGAGAAAAAAATCTTCAAAATTTTATGATACATGATAACTATAATTTCAGGAAACAGTTTAAGCAATAGCATAATGACCTACTCACTGCAGATACTGTACGCAAACAGATGAGGTTATACCAAGCATAACAAATATAATTATAGTGTCAAAGAACAATGGCATCAGTTTTCAATGAGGGCACCAGTGTCAATGAACAATAATATCAGCCTTTCAAGGAGTGCCACATAACTTCTAAGCCAACAATACCATACAACGCAAACACATCCCACAGCCCAACCAAACCAAGAATGAGACTTCAGTTCAATGATAAAAATGAACAGAGGGTTACAAAGAACTAAAATTAGAAGTAAAATGCAGGTAACTTTATTGACACTGTAAAGAGAATGCATGGAAAGCATGCTAGAAACATGCAATATGCAACCAATCAGATTGATAGAGAGAACCCAAACTTTAAAATGTAAGCAAACAAATATAAAATTATACAGCAGTGACTATAAGAAATAATCAAACTCTGAACCTTGTGAATCTGTGTTCTTTCCTGCATTGTCTTTTTCTGAACCAAGAGTAGGAAAATCTCCAGAAGCCAGAGAAAATCCATCTTTCTTGGAGGATGTAACCCCCTGCATGTATAACAATAAATAACTAGTATAAGTTAGATCATTTGGAAACAACAAAGCAACCCTTTAGAAAAAGAAAAAAAACACAATTAAGAACCATGAATTGATGGTTTTCTTCCCAAGAAACCATATTTACACAAACCATAGGCTTATTCGGTAAAGTTAAATTCAAAAACTCTATCCTCCATATACTAAGAGATTATAAAATTTCTTTGCCATGATATGAAACTTGAAAATAAAAAATTTCCAAGTTAAAAATACAAAGAACTGCCATCAATTCAAAGAAGCTACCATTCCTGTTACACTATGACCATGTTCAGTCAAATCCATCCCAATAACAATATTGTAAGTTAGATTGTGTCTCAATCAGTTCACAATGGATTTAGATATGCATTTGTTTCTAGTACACGATGATCAATGAGCTAATTAACTACAGGATCATACCAATTTCTCTGCCGTCCCAGCTGAACCCCAAGCAACTGAATTCTCAGATGCTGGTTCAGCAAAGCGGATAACTGTGAGCTACCAGGTCTTGGTTCCGCACTTCGAGGACGCAATGATGCAACTGATGTCTGATTTGATGACAATGCCCCAGAAGCTGATGATGGTCTTGAACTTGAACTCCATGCATTACCAATAGGTTCATGGGCTCTGTCACTACTCCCAGTTGATGGTCGAGTACCACTCCCACCAGATGAAGGGCGGCCACTAAGATGGCTTGGTGATCCAGTACCATCTGCTGCATTTGGAGACAGCGTTGAGGAGCCCCATGGATTGAGGAAGAAGATGATTTACTTCCCCAACTAAGAGTGCCCCTATAGTATGAAAAAAAGTTATGAACAAATCCAAGCACCAGATAGGAAATTATAGACTGGAATAAATTAACAGCATTGAGCATTAAATAGGTGGAGTGTGCAGGTACAAGAGAACCCCAGATAAAAGGACATCACTCACTTGGGAACAATTTCAACATTTGGGTCCAGACCATGATTTTCCAACCTTGAAACAACAAAAAGAAGATACTAAATTTAGAAGGGGGGCCCAACATTTCCATATATCAAACTTTAGAATAATAAATAAATAAATAAATATCTGGGGGGAAAAGAGAAGTAGAATGGATACTTTTGGCTAGGTAAATTTATAGGTTTTGGAACAGTAACTTTCCCCAAAACAGTCATGCCACCTCTCCTTGAGGAAGCCCACCTGCAATAATATTGGCACAGAGAGACCCCATCAATGACACCACAAAAATAACTATATTCTTTTAATACCCAGTTAATGATTGTTTATATGCCACAATGATCTCATGCGTGTACCAAATTAGAACCAACTAATGAAAAATGCAATAAAGCAAGACACAGAGAATAGAAGGACGGCACACTGGCACAGAGGTTAACAACAAACACGAGGAAATAAAAATAGATTACAATATTCTGCCAATCAAACCAACAGTGCAACAATTGAACAACAAATAGATTAAGTTTCAACACTTGCAGCAATAATAAATGAGTTTCTTTCTTCAAAAAGACTGTTATAAACTCTTTCACTTACAAAAAGAACAAGTGTCTTTTTCTACAATTAAAAACAAAACTTCTATGCAGTGGCCTATTGCAAACAAAAGGGGAAATTATAATGGTTCCAAAAAAAAAATTAACACTCCACCAGTCAACCACACTCATAATAACTCACCTACAACTTTTGAAGTAGTTAAAAAATAAAAAGTTTCTAACATAGACGCAAGTTCATTGGAAATTGGAGAATAAACCTCATGTCCCAACAAAATTCTTTTAACTTTTTAAATCAATTTAAAAATATAATATATATCTTTTAAACTGGGCAGAAGGTCATTGGAGAATGGAAGCCTAGAAAGGAATCTTCTACTTTATAATGATAAATGGAAAAATCAGATGTAAGAAGAATAATGAACATGTATTATTTCCATAGTCCATATAAAACCACAAAAAACTCAAAAGCCAGAAAGAAAAAATATTCTCCAACCGCGTGATTAGAGACTCAATTGAAATTTTACTTTCATCATCACTGTAGAATCTTCCTCTTAAATTGGTTTTGAAAAGTATGAGATGCAATGGAGGACTAAGTAATATCATCACCGAGAACTAAGCATTTATAATTTAGTTTTTGTTTCTCTGATAAGCAAAAGTCTAGCTAGGCAACAAATTCTGCTAAAGATTCCTAGTGGTCACCGATATATCCAATATTTGACAAAGTTCTAATGCCAAATCAAGTTATTTTGTATTGTTATTGGCAATATTGACAAGTATGAAAGTCTTACAATGCATTGCAAAGCAGTTAACGGGCATTCAACTTCAACATGCAATTAGGACCTTGGCTACCAAATCAAAGATTGTTAAGGACTTTAGTTTTCCTTTTCTAAGAAACAAAAAATAAAAGTTACCTCCGGTCCCCAGTCAACATGCTTGAAGTCATTCAAACTGTAATTGCAAGGTCATTCAAACAAATTTGAAGCAATCTGAAAAAAGCAAAACAAAAAGGGAACAAGTTAAATAACAAAATTACTTGCCTACTTGAAAACTTATATGCCCCAGTTCTTACTACCACATATTTAAGGAATTTAATAAATCAGTCATCGAATTAGCCACAAGCACACAACATTATACATAGGTAAATAAACTGGCAAATGCATACATATGGTGCAAAAATAACACCAAACTTTTAGACATCAAATTCCATATGTTATTTAAAAAAATTTATGTAAAGCATATATATATATGTACAAATAATCCACTATTTGATGTTTAGCATGTTAGAAAACACTATGCAAGGTGAAATCCAAAATGCATCGTGGTGCATGTATGCAGGCATACACTTCAAATTCCTCAACTATATAGCATCTACTTTTGAAGATAAAAAGAATAGAGAGATAGCATTAAAAAGAGTGTCTTTAGACCAATATAAACAATCTTACTCCCTCACCTTTAATGTTAGGTAAAATTCTATTCTACCAAGAAAACTGGCCAGCATCACCTTGCCAGTCTTTGGAACATTAAATAAATCAGTAAACTTTGCCCTATTAAGGATGCAGCCGTTATCAGATATCAATTGATTCACTCTACATTATACTTCAAAATACTGGTAACATTGATGTATACAGTCTAATACATGCAAGGGTCCATTAAACTCAAAGGTGATTCTATCATTCTCTCCGTTCTTCTCTTAAAATGTGGTGCCATAAACCCATGGCAAGCCCTTCGAAACTTATTTCCCAACTTGCTAAATCCATCCCTAAGCAGAAAAAAGGGTTTCTAGTTCATGAGAGGATTTCAAGAATTCAAGCTAGCCTAGAAACCATCACACCAAACAACAGTTTCTTTCCTGTCATAACTATCCAACCTAGGTGCTTCACTAATTGACTCTATAATAAACAGTAATCAACACACCTAACAAACAATATCAACCAGAAGTACGAACCTGCAGTAAAGCATATTGCATTTAAGTTCAATCTCAAGGCTCGTAACTCAATTTATAAACACTAGTAAGATGTAAACCAATGTACCCGATCCCAATCTATATTACAATACCAGAAGTCCATCAACACTTATTGAAACCTATTAAGTCTCAAATGCTTAGGATTTAAATAATAATAATAATAAAGATGTCATAAAATCAGCAAAAAAGTTATATCAAACAGTAATTAGATCCTGATGAAACTTCAAATTCTTTCTGGCATTTCATCCACATTTCAACAACAGTACTCGAATGAAAACATACACCTAATTTTCCATACTTCCAATTCTGTTTCATAGCTTTACACCAGTTCAAAACTTCAAATACCCACATATGTACTCACTTAGCCTCACTATCCAGCACCAATATCAACAATCATTCCCTGAATTCACCGTTTCAACCTCTCTCCAGTTCCTATCTCTGCCAATACCATTTTACCATCTCGTCACCACTTAGTAGATATTCATCACAACAAAAGGTCCAACGCAATGAGACACCTTACACCATCACATTAATTCCCTTTCCTTTTCGTTCAGCATTACATGTAGAGAACCATCACAACACCTTCCCTCCAATATTCTCTCAAATGGAGCCAAACTCATGTTGCACCCAGAATCAACCAACTATCAAGTTATAACTTATAATTAGACAATAACTATTAAGTAAGTGAAATTTTTATACCAGCATTTACACTTAATTTCCACTATGCAACCATCCTTCTCAAAAACTACAATCACTGAAAATTCAAATACGAATAAAGAAATCAAAATGTCA